>CM046039.1:12989644-13179326 GCA_025215565.1 Flaveria ramosissima
TTTGATCATAAGCAAATCCAATTATAACACAAAGACATAATGACATTAAAATCACCAACACCAGTTCAAACAGGTTTTAAAAGGAAAGAAAGGTCGGTTCGTTTTAAAATTGTGTTTTGCTTCGTTCGATTCGGTCATAACCGGCTTCAACAAAGTGGGTTACAAATCGGTAAACAATGGTTCAATTTGAAATCAAACCGATTTCACCCACAATGGTTTTAATATCAAGTTCAGTTTTGGTGGTTATCGAAATAGATTGTTAAAATGAAATATATAGTAGCTACATTTTAATTAACTTTTCAATGAACGGCAACACACAAACTTCACTTAAATATAATTCCGAAATCTAAAGAGCAGTATGCATCAACTAATACTTTGTTATAACAGATGTGATATTTTTTTGACATATAACATATTATATTATATAATATACAATTGAAAACTTTGTGAACAATTGTAATTCTCACTTGGTTCATGTTTGCTATAACTTAAAAAGTGATCATTTCTCCATCACTTGCATTCTTCATTATCTACGATTTTAAGAAAAGAGAAATTTAAATTTTAGTAAAATCTTTAAATGATAACGTTATTTGAATCACTATGAACGAGACTGGAAGTAATTAAATTTTATCATTAGTATAGGTCTAAAAGTTTAATAAAATGTTTCATGTTAACGTCATCTAAATCTATATGACGTTATATAAGATAATAAAATCTCTAACGATTATGTCATCTCCCCTCTCACTTCCGTCATTTGATATAACTTTTTGACTTAAATCCAATCAATATAAAATTTATGTTATTTGATATTTATGATGTTATTTAAAATAATAAAATAGTGCATAATAGCGTTGTGCCGTCATGTGAAACTCCCGACCACCAATCTCCTCTTGTCTTCGTTATCGGCTATAGCTCTTTGATATAATCCAAACTAAGTATTCAAATTAGTAATTGAATGTTTGTGATGTTATTCAAGATCTTAAACTTTTTGATGATAATGTCATATAAATCTTCTAACCATCAATCTCATTCCACATCTATTAGCAGTTATAGCTCTTTGACATAAACCCAAACATCAATTAAAATTTATTGGAACATAAGGTCTTTTTATTTTATCTAATACTTTAAATTGGTCGAACATTATAAACTTCATGTAAATAGTTATTAAGAAATTAGTTATGCAATTCCACATATTTAGTTAATTAGCAACCATAGTTATGGAAATTTAATAATTAGTTATTGTTGTCCAACTGCAGATTTTTCCTATACTGCCTTAATAGTTCACACATTCAATAATGATTTTATCGTATGGAAGTTATATAAATTGTTCAATAAGCAGGATAAGGTTGTAGAGATTAACAATATTCAAGGTGTAAAAGTTTTAAATTGGCGAACCTGAAGCTTGATTCCAATGTTTTGTTTATTTTTTTGGCCATTTAAATAGTATGTATCATAAAAAAAACTAACGGTGATAACTCTTAGTTAGTAAAGAATCTTTAAAGGGAAATAAGCTAAAAGTTTGAAGTGTTTTAAAACTTTTCTGAGTTGAAATTAATCTCGGTCAATAAATGAAAGTTGAGATTATAATAATCCAACAACCCTTTAAAATAATGTCATTTGAACTTTTATGATATTATCTAAGATAATATAATCCAGTAACAATATATGAGTTTTAAAAATTAGAATATTTATAATACACATTTATCTAAATATACATAACTATAACCATGGGCGACGTATAATGTGGGCCGGGGGGCTCTTTTTTTCGTTAATAGTGTTAATTTTTGGCTCTGTAAATTTTCGGTTCGGTAGTGTATAATTTTTAATATATAGAGTTCGCCCCCTTAAAATAGTTTACTTTCGCCTCCGCCCCCATATGGTATGGATCAAGCTCCGCCACTGACTATAACGTCGACAAAGTTGAGTTTTGTTAATGTGATTTCTATATTTTTAGAATGTGTATATGAAGTTCTAAATGAAAAATATAATAATTGATATTAATTAGTATTATAGTTTATTATCTACTAGTTTTAATAATTGTATATTACACGGGTTGAATAAAATAAAATATAAAATAATTTTTTTATATATTTATTAATTATAAAATGATATACTAATATAAGATATGATTGAAATTACATACGAAAAAAGACGATAAGTAATAAAACAATGATATCAACTTTTAAACTTTTTTATTTTTTCCAAAAAAAACTAATCATTGTGTTTCAAAATAAAATATTTTAAAATAATCTTATTATAACTCACAATTTAAAATATTTTTGATTTATAAAAATTTACTTTTTATAAACATCAACTTTAAAGTATATTTTTAGAAAAATTTGATGTTTTAGAGAAGTTTGTTATAATAAAAAGATCTCTTTTTACTTGTTAAAAACGATTTTTAATCTAAAAAATGATTAAAATTATATTTTAGCAATTAATATGATTATTTAATAGGAGAGATAAGCAGAAAAAAATTAATAAGAAGAAATGTGGTAATGTCATGTGTCCTTTTTTTATTAGAGTAAAAATATATTGATCTTATAGGCAATACGAAAACTACTTTATAGAATTGTTTGATGTTGCACCAATTTTAGATTCTGGACAGAATGTTTGGTACGTGTTTGAACAGGTTTTAAAAATAGCAAACGGTTTTATAAAATTATAAAAATTTACACTTGACTATTTTAGAGTCTCGCGGATAACTTATAGTTGGTACCCCATCGCCCGACTAGCGTCTAGCGATTTTTACAACACTTCTCGTACCACACTCTCAACAAAATAATTTACAATATATATATATATATATATATATATATATATATATATATATATATATATATCTATATATATATATAGATATATTATATATTATATATATATATATCTATTATATATATATATATATATATATAGGGTTAGGTTCAAATCAGAACTTTATTTTTGGTGAAAACCTTAAGAACTAATCTTGACCATTCATTATTTTCAATCTTAAGGATTAAAAATATAATGTAAAAAGGTAAATTAGTAATCAATTAATTTTTCTCTCTCCAATAAATTAATTACATAACTATTTCTTATTTCTCATCTCTTATCTCTTATCTCTCATCTCATATATCTTTAATTTTTATGATAGTAATCTTCATTTTTCAAATTAATCTGTCTGCATCATTTATTTTTCAAGCTTACAGTGTGTGTATATATATGTGTGTAAATCTTAATAGGTAATTAATTTACATATATGTAAATAGTTAATTAATATATATGTAAAACAAGGACATAAATATTGTTTTAACGTGGAAAACATATAACAAAAAGTAACATATATTTAAATATCGAAAATGAACCACTAAGCCTTTATTAACTTAAGGCTATGTGTATGCGTGAATTGTGATACCAAAACCGAAGCAAAATATTAAAAAGCATGAGCAAAACTTCTATAAATTATAATATGTAATATATGTACTGTAGTGGCTATCAAATAATTTTCTAAGAAAAAATAAATTAAAAGATAATGTTTCACATCCTTCTAAACACTTATTTTTCAAATCGCAGATAATTTACATATACGTAAACGTTTAAATGGACCAATTACTTACATATCTATAAACATATAAAAATATGTCTTGAGTTTCTCCTTTTTAGCTACATGTAAAATTAATGTTTTACAAATAAATATGTGAATCGACTATTTGCATATATGTATACTTTTTACTTTCTGTGTTTTACTCGATATATGATGAAATCAAATGATCACAGTTAAAGAATGAGATTAAAAAATTCAAAGATAACAAATAGTAAAATAATTCTCCTATAAATTTTCATCATATATCAATCTTAACAGTAAAAACTAACCCTAAAAATGAAATATAGACAACAATAAGATAAGAACTTGCGACTTATATAACATAATAAGGACACCGTCTAATTAACTAGACAATTGTTAAAACACTTATATTAGAATTGTTTCATCTATTATAAAAATTAAATTTGCGACAGCCGAATTCTGATGAAACATTAGTCCAATTAGCAATTGATTGTAAAAAATTAAAAACCTACCGCAGCCAACGTACTCAAAGTCGGTTCCGATGGCCCAATGCTTTTCTCATGCAATTCTTCATTTGTAATAAATATATTCCACTAACCATTGTTTGTTTTCCATCGATGAAAACTTTTCTTCTGAAATCATTCAATAGACTTGTATATTAGCATCATAAAATCAAATTGAAACTAGTTTTAATTTCTTAAGATAGTGATAGATATTCAGGATCTGTCAACGACGTTGGTGTTTTTAAATTTAGAAAGAAAGTGAGAAAAATTAGGAAATGATTTAACTATGGTGTTAAATCTCCATACTACCCTTTAAGTCAATGATTAAAAATTCTTTATATTTTATTTAATTATTATAATCTCATTATTGTTTTGACCATTGATTAAATAATCTAATGGTTTAGATAAGTCCTGTAGTTCTGAAAATATTTAACAGTTTTGTAATGATCCTGACCCTATATATATATATATATATATATATATATATATATATATATATATTATATATATATATATATATATATATGTGTGTGTGTGTGTGTGTGTGTGTATGTGTGTGTGTATTACAATATTCAAATAAATGTATTTTAAGATGCCTTATTTTATTTTGTTCTTTTATTTTACCGTTTAAACAAACCAATCTGTTAGCAGTGGTTGAGGCTTCGTGCTCAAAACATGTCTTTTAGGATAAATTTCACGTCTTTGGTTAGATGAACGTGGTTGCCTACCAGGTTATAACAACTTGAACACGGTCTACTTTAAGAGATTGCTCTTGTACTCGAGATAGCACCAAGCCTTTTTGTGTGTTTGTTTTTTATTATGCGGATAAGAATAAGAAGAAGATTGGAACGAGTTAAAGAGTACTCATCTCTAATTTTTATGCAAGGTTTTTATAATATTTGTATGATGATTTTTCTATGTTCTTGCTTTAAATAAATCCAAAGGTCCACTTATATACTCACAAAAATTTTCATATTAAATCTGTTAATAACCAAAATGAATTTATATACCGTTAATAAAGAAACAGAATAAATAGTATTTGTACTACTACTACTACTGTTGGATAATATACAATACATTGGTTTTTATTAACTAGTGACTACCTCTATATTTCTGCTTCTTATCACCTACTCCCTTTGCTTTCTCATGCTTTTAGAGAGAGAAGGAGGGTGTGTGTGTGAGGGACATGTGGTTTTGGGTTGTTGTTTCTGCCGTTGCATGTCGGCTGATGCCTGTCCATAGAAGTTGTGGGTTAGAGAAGGATGGCTGGTGGTCGTATGAATGGCGTTCGTTGGTCCCCCATCGCCATTGTGTCGGTGTTGTCGCTCTGGGTGGCGATGGCGGTGGGATTGCTCGATTGAGCTGGACAAGGGGGCGTTTCAGGCTATCGTTGATTGGTCACAGTGACTGGTACAAGGCGGCCCTTCATTCGTTATTTAAATATCCTTTTTTTCTTCCATTAACCCAATCAGGGTGACTAGAGGGGACAGTAGAACTTGGCGTGGGAGCCGAAGATGGTGCCCTCTCCAAGAACCTTTTAGTTCCACTATGATGCATGTCAGCACCTGAGTGGTGGCGATAAAGATGGGCCTTGGCGATGGAGGCGAAGCCGACAATCGCGTTGGATGCCGCCAGTGGTCCCTGCCGACCGCCTCTGGTGGCATTCGTGTCACAGTGAGGTCTGGTGGTCACTGAAGGTTTCCATTGCCATTATCATCATGTACTTCTATAGATGTTAAAGATGTTATAAATCTGGAGGTGTTGATGACGGTGGTGTTTGGCTCACCCGAAACACTATATTTGGTTAAAACTTTATGAGCTTTTTTGGTTTGTTGTTACTCTTATCCAAATGATGTTAAGTATTTACTTATCATTTGGTTACGTCATGTTTATAGGTGCCTACACTAAATTTACATATCTGGTATGTTATGCTCTTTGGTTGTTGTAGGGTCTGTTTCGGTCTATTTTCCTCATGTCGATGATGTTGAGCCCCAGCTCACATAAGACTCTCTTGATCATGTTGTCGATGATGAAGATAACATGGTTGTGTTCATGTGAGATTTTTCATGAACCTAAACTCACCTAGGTGTTTTGTAAAATTTTGTATTGTTCGCCTTGTGTGATGATGATGATGATGGCACCCATAATGTTGTTGTTTTTGGTTCATCTGGGTGTGATGATATTCGAAAAATGGTCTCGGTTGTGCTGGCTTGGCAGCCAACCTGAGCATGCAACTACGTCCGAGCATCCATTCTGAGCCATGATCAAACTGTTTTGTTATCATTATTGTGTAGTGGATTGATTTAGTGACATGTAATTGTGTTATTTTTGGTTGGTTATGTTAACTTGTTAAGTATGATGTTGTAGATGCCGTAAAAGGCCATGATGAAATCGAAAATGAGGTTCGTTGTTAAGCGTGGCGTCGGTTTTGCTTTGTAGCCACAACTGGTTACTTATTTCGAGCCTTGCATAGACAGCAAAAATCACGTCCCATCATTGGTTGTTTAAGGATCGCCCAACGTGCGACTTTGAAATCCCTTAGTTACATTAAATAGATAAATCCATAACAAAATTTGTAACCATTTAATATTTAACTTAATAATTGTAACTAGATGCACCATGCTAACAAATTAGCATGGCCTCGTGAGTCAAGAGGCAATAGATATATAGTGATACTGAGTCATGACTCAATAGTCTGGGTTGCACAACAAACACAACCTACATCCCATACATGCACTAGTCAACAGGTCAACGACTTACTAACCACATCACATTACACGACCAACAACCATATGCCGTGCCTCCTTGTAGTACTTGTTGCTCGAGTTGCACCACGTTAGACAATAGTCGTGCCATCCACATTAGCCTCTGGCCTCACCATCTAGACTAGAAAGTTGTGTACCAAGCAGTCACGCTAGACAAGGTGCACCTTAGATTGAACTGCACTAGCAGCGCTTGTTGAATGCCACACCACCTATCTAGCCATGCCACAAGTGACTTATGCTACATTGTTAATTCGATATTTCTATACATAACTCATACCAAAGTTGATAATATAAACACTTCTCATTCCGACTAGAGTGCGCGAAGTGTAATTCATGCCTCTTAGGGTCCCCACTAATGTCTCCTTCTAAGGAAGCCATGTATATAGAGAGCTTTTATGTATAAACCTCTCGAATGTCGGTCTTCCTTTTCACGTGGGACAAAGTGGACAAACTTATATAAATTTTTTTAATTTAAGAACTTTGATTGTTCCAATCGCACAGCTTAAAATAACGATATCTTATTCATATTAGTACCTTTTCGAAAAATTTTATTTGTTGTAAAGCTATTATAACAGAACATTAACCCGTAAATAGTTCATAACCTATATGTAGTTATAATTTATTATGTTGAAAGGTAAGAGTTAAGCTCTTTTTGCTAACCATTCTAGCAGATCTTTTATACCTAAACAAAGTAAGACGTTGTTTGTTTTTTCCACAGAAAAATGTCTGTAGTCTGCAGACCACATCTGCAGGAAAATAGGTGGACCAAACGTTTGCGGTCTGCAAGAAGAAGACTGTTTGTTTTTTAACATCTGCAGACTGCTAAAATATTTTGTAATTAAAATAAACCCATTTTTTAAACTTTAAAAAAGTAATTCAACATTAAAATCTAAATAAAAGTCATACAACACTGAAATAATATTCATAAATCCACAAAATACATTTTATTTAAATAGTTTATTCCACATTTTACATTAACTGCTCAGCAATTTCATCTCGTAACTGAGTCATATATTCCCGATCTGATGCGGTACCATGTGCTTCAACCTCATTTTTATCAGCATCAACATGCACATGACGATTTCGAAACGACACATCGGGTTGATCGTATTGTGTAAAAAACTAATCGCTGAAACATTCTTTTCTTATAAAAATATGTAGCGGCTAAGTGGGAAAGAGGGATGAGGGGAGGCGGCTGAGAGGGAAGGAGGGAGGAGGGAGGCGGCTGAGATGGGAGGAGGGAGAAGGGGAATCGGCTGAGAGGGGAGGAGGGAAGAGGGGAGGCGGCAGCGAGGGATGAGGAGGGAGGAGAGGAATCGGCTGACCTAAAGCCTCACTTACAACGAAAGCGAAAGCCTATGTAACAGCCACTAAAATGTAAAACATTCATAAATCTCTATATATAATAAATGAAAAGGAGTTTGGCCACTTGTGATAATTTTAAGTTATATACCGCCACATGTCATTATTTTAAATACACAATGCCACATGTCAAGTTTTTAAAACAGGTAACATATTTTCAAAATAATCATGCGGATCTTTTTTTATAACCCGGGTTGTATTCGGGTCTTCGGGTCACCCATTTTCAAAGCCTCCATCGTCTCTGTCTCCATCTTCTCTACCCCACCCAACCCTAATCTGTTCTTCAGCCAAACCAGCCTCCACCGCTGAAGTTTTTCATCTGTTCATCATGTCTGGTTCGAAGATCAAATCATATCTGGTTTGAGTATCGCCGCCAATTTACGCAAACAATTGTCGTCTTCAGCATCATCTTCTATATTCGGGTGTGAAACTGTTACCCTATCTTCTCTACTCTTACCACGATCTCTTTCTCCAACATATAACCTTGTCTTTCTTCCGATTCAGCACATTGAAAGAGACGAGAGAGAGAGAGAGAGAGAGAGAGAGATCAGGATCGGTTCTTATCGCTGCCACATCACCGATCACCGGAAAACTTGAGCCTTCCCCTTTTAAGCTTCTTTTTGTACAGCGGGTGGTTATTATGCCCATTACAGTACACACATGGTGCGTTGTACGCAAACCATGACTAATTTAACCTATGTCTTATACTTTGACCTGTTACTTTGATGCAAGGACTTGAGGAGTAAGATTGTTTTAAAAACTTTGCTAAGATGATCAAGTTCACTAGATGCATCATGTATTCAGACAATTAAATTTCATAGTAAATGTAAGTTTCATCCTCCAACTTTTGTTTTAAGTGTGAATAAGTTGGTTCATGGTATGGAATTGAATTAGTTGTATGGGTTATGCCCACTATTGTGTTTGATGAAATGTTTCTTTGACTTAAATAATTTGGTTGTCTCTTATGTTGGAATTGATGGAAAACCAGTATGTGCCTCAGTGAATTTGGTTTAATTACCTTAGAAATTAGTTTTTACATCTTAGAGTGTAATCAATTATTTATTGATAGAGGTTTAGGTTTTATTTGCTACAGTTCGGTAATGCCAATAGAACCCTATTCATATGTTTATGTGTATTGTTTGAGTCACATTTTTTTATGGCTTATGCATACTAGAATGTTAATGAGGCATAAAAGGAGTCATCATCCAGTTCTGATTCTTAATACTTCACCTTGCAGTTTGGTAAGAGTCATCATCCAATTGGATTAATTAATAATTTGTTATATCTTCTTGAGCCACGACCTCTTCTTGCTATATTTGGTTTAATAAATTTAAGATAATTGTTACATAAATCTACATTTTGCAAATTAATATTGAATAGGTATATTCAGTTGAAGTTCATGTGGTTTTTAATTAAGAGCTAATAATGAATAGCTAGGCATGCTTAGGGTATTAAGTAAGCACTAAGCAAACACTGTTTTTTGTAGGGTGGTTCACAAGAGCAAGGTTTCGTCTTCCTCGGATCTTAACCCACGTAGTGTGTAATTTGTTTGTTAGATACGTTTTTTTTGAAATTAAATCTTTTAAGTTTTGAGATGTTGGTGATAATTCGTAAAGTTTGGATGGAGTGGATTGAAACTACAAAGTGGTTTTGTATGAAGAGCGAAATGAATGAAGCTAACTGGATAAAAGAAAAGTCTAACACTTGTAATGAAGGAAATAGGTTATAAGAGTAACTCATGTAAGAACATTACTTTTAGTTCTGCATACACACAATTTTTTGACGCAACGTCATCATTTACCATTCAATTGATTTGTCTTTTTATAGCGTTATGCTACATTATTACTTTTCATATGTTAGTTTAAGCCTTACATAGCTATTGATTTGGTTTGTTTTAGCTGGTTTGGGACACATGTTTGTTAAAATGGGTTTAGTTTTTTATTCATAGTATGTTTTTGCCCTTATTTAAGGCCAACATAAGTATGTAAGGGGCTGTTTGATTTTGGCTGACCCAGCTTACCGGGCTGACTCGGTCAGCCGGTCAGCGTGTTTGATGTGGCTGTGTTGTGTTCTGAGCGGGTCCCTGGGTGCTGACCCAGACACTAAATTTAAACATGCTGACCTGGAAAAAGGGGCGCTGCTCCTCGCTTCGCCAACTCCCAGCCGCGGCGACCACCTCAGCAAAACCCCCACCGCGCTACACACTCTCAAACAGCCCCTTCCCGCGCGCGACCCCCTCGGCCCCAGCGATGAACGTGTGTGCGTGTGGGTGGAGTGATTGTGTTTGAAAATGCGATTTCGGGATTTTGAACGGGGATGTGAGGCGGTGGTGAACGGGTGGTGGTGGTGTTAGGGTTGGAGTGATTGTGTTTGAAAATGCAATTTTGAGATTTTATCATTCAGCAGTCAGATACTATCAAACAGCCAAGTTTCAGTCAGATGTAGACTCAGTCAGAACTTCTAACTGGGTCAGCTTCCGACTCAGTCAGATATTATTGAGTCAACTGCATCAAACAACCCCTAAGTTAAGTTCTAACCTATCTTTGAATCTACAAGATGATCACAAGAGTTTACGTGATTGAGTGTCAGTATGTTGTGCAATAGAACATATGTTCATTAGCTTTTTATAAGATGATGTATTTATGGTCCTTACTTGTAACCAAGTATTAATAAACTAAGAAAGACATTCTTTTATGTTTCTACAAGATATGTTAGCGATAAAAAATAATATTTTAATCCAAATTTTAATATCTTTTATATGTAATAAAACACATTTAATATGTAATATGTTAAAACTAGTAAAAACATAAAATAACCCCTTAGTTTCCGGAGCAAGTCACCGCCTTTATTACACGTGATCTGCGTCACATGGGCAATCGCTAGATCTGAAACAACGTTCACACCTTTGAGTCCAAAGACGGCGTCAATCAACGGCCACGATTCACCCAAACTCAATCACACCCCTCATAAATCCAAATACGACTCACTCTCTTCATCTCATCTCATCTCATCTCACACAATAATAATATCAGCCGTACGATCACTTACTCTCTTCTCCTTCGCATCCCCCGTCGTCGTTTCTAGGGTTTCGATTCTCACCATCTTCCAGCTTCCTTAGCTTCAATCTCAGTAGAGATCTTTGAATTCGTTATATTGCAGTTGTTGTTGGTGATTTCGTGTTATGACTTTGAATTACGCTGATTAAAGGTTGTTTGCCATTGGAAGTTTGTCTTCTCCGACGAAATTTGATCGGTTTGTCTACGGAAAGAGGACTTTTGCGGTAAGATTAGGTTATGTTGTTTGGATTTTGGTTTTGATTCTTCTCCTTCCGTTTGTTTGTTTTTGTTCAGAAGAACGCCTTTGTATCTAGGGTTAGGTTGGAGAAATCGGTAGGGTTAGCGTTCGATTTGTAGAATTTGTAACCCGTGGGGTGTGTTAATTGGTTATACTTATTGAATTTGTACACGATTTGTATGTTTAAGGATTGAATTATGAATACGGAAACCCTAATTTTCGAGAGGGTAGATGTCTAGGTATGTATTCTGAATAGAGCGTGTTCGACATTTTTTGTTGTTTAAAGAGGGAATTGGTGAAGGAATGAAGGATTTGATTATGGATCTGTTATTTAATTTGGCTTGTAATGAACATTCAGGAACGTTTGAGAATTATTTGGGCTAGGGTTTGATATACGGTATTCTGATTGGGTGTGGTGTGTTGATAGCAATATGGCGAAGAAGGATATGTTCCCTGACGCCTATTCTGGTGGATTTCCTCCGAATGATGAATCAGAAGGATCTGGTTGCTCTGGTGGTGATGACATGTACGTATGTATCTGGTTTTGAAGATTCGAGTGGTCATAGGAAAAAGTGGATTAAGTTAAGCTCTGCGTTACATGATGGTTTTGGCGTACCTGTACATGTTGTTCCTTTGTCAAATTTGGCACCCACAGAAAAAAAGAAGTGGTTGCTTCGATTGAGAGCAGAACTTGATCAACTTAGGACGTTTCAGAAGAGAGTGGATGTGGATAAGACACATGTTATTGCAATGTCATCTTCCAATGATATTATTAGCTTGAATAGTGCCCAACCAGTCCGCCAGCCAAACATGAAGAAATCATCTGGCTCTGGGAAAAGAATTGATCAGCAAGGTCAAAAGTCGAAGGGTCTGAATCGAGGTGTTATGGGAAGGTTTCAGTCTGTGAATGAATCTGCTCCGCCGGGGACTTTTAGTCCAATATTAAAGAAACAGTGTGAGAGCTTGTTGAAGAAATTAATGACTCATCAACATGGCTGGGTGTTCAATAAACCTGTTGATGCTGTTGCTTTGAAAATACCTGATTACTTTAATGTTATTAAGAATCCCATGGATTTAGGGACAATAAAAGAAAAACTTAGTTCAGGGAAATATTCAAGTCCACTTGAATTTGTTGCTGATGTCAGACTTACCTTCTCCAACGCCATGACATATAATCCACCTGGTAATGATGTTCATATCATGGCAGATGTTCTTAGTAAATTTTTTGAGCTGAGATGGAAGCCGATTGAAAAGAAACTTACTGTGAACACTTCTCAACAACATTTGCTTCCTGAGGAAATTGTTTTGGCTAAGCCAGTTCCTCCTTCAAAGAAACGAAAAATTACCTCAATACAACAAGAACAACTGCCAGATCCAGTTAAGCCTGCCATGACCAATGAAGAAAAGCATAATCTAAGTAGGGAATTAGAAGCTCATTTGGGGGATTTGCCTGATAATATCATTGAGTTTTTGAGGGAACACAGCTCAAATGGGAATGAAGGTGGTGAAGATGAAATAGAAATTGATGTTGATGATCTTAACGATGAAACCTTGTTCAAACTACGTAAAATGTTAGATGATCATGTGCGAGAGCTACAAAACAATGCAAAAGCAGAACCTTGTGTGATTGAGGTAGTCTACTTACCTCCAAGTAATTTGCACTGATAAATAGTTCAGGTGGTTATGCTGAATTAGTGAAATCTAAAATTGTTTCTATGTTGGCTGCAGCTGCTACATGAATCAGGGCTTAGCAACTCAACTATGCAACTATATAGAGGTCATTAACCTTTTTTCCTGTGTCACTTTCATCTGTACTTGATAACTGTTAATCAACAGTTTAGCAATGAATCTCCGTTGGTTGGTATGTGTTTTATATATTACAGGGAATGATCCTGTGGATGAGGATGTAGATATTGGTGGGAACGAGCCTCCCGTTTCAAGCTATACTCCAGCTGGACAAGAAAATATAACATGCAAGAAAAGTGACTTGGGGATGACTTCAAGAACATCAAGCGGTAATTGGGTTATATAAAACTTCCATTAGAAATAAAATGTCAATGTATCTATGTTGTGTTGCCAGGATTTTATTTTGCATTCAAACTTCTTATATGCTTACTGATTTAAAGGTGAGTTTTTTTATTATCACAATGCCCGATAATCGCACTGGCCATCAAATTGATGGCAAAATTAAGGGAGTGTTTATAATGTTTGGCTGGGAAGAACTATAGTTACAGTTACTTTGGTTTAGGGTCTATATGGCTACTGAGTTGTTAATTCTGTACTTGGGGACTCTGATCTTCTAGTCTTTATCTTGTTATCTCATTAGGATGATGTTTTTCTTTTTCATTAGCAAAGTTGTGTTATCTTAAAGGTTGTTTTATTGCATGATACTTTACATAATGAAACATATGAATTTTTGTTTGATTATTAGAGCAGCTACTACCAAAATATGTCTTTCGGTCATGCTAGGGTGCAAGCTCTAGGAACTGTATTTTAATACCTATTTTTCTATTTTTGAACCTCCAGAGTCCAGACATAAATAACAAGATAAAAGAAATTCTTAATTTTTTTTGTGTTGGTCAGTAAGCAATAGGTTAACAAATTCAGTTTCCAACTATTTGCTTCAACACTTTCCACCTGCTAGCCTTTTGTTTATACTACATTAGTGGAAAATAACTACTTTTTGAAAAAAACTGTCATTAACTACTATATGGAAGTATAAAGCTGCATTTTACTCTAACTTGTATTTGATACTTATTAACACAATCTATGACAAGTTGAGCATAGCTTGGACTTGGATCTTTGATGCTGCTGAGGAAAGTTGAAATTGTCTTACATTCCTGAAAGTAAACTTGAAGCATAAGTTGTTAAAAACATCACCTTTCTGCAGCAATTCAGTGGAATTTATTATAATTTTGATGTTTGATTCCAACAACTATTCCTATAATTTTTTAGTGCTCATAACTTGTTTAGTAGGATGGTACTTACATTGCAGTAGCCTTGTGAAGGGAAATTTTTAGTTAACAAGTGGTGCATAATTGAAACTATGGAAGTATGTAGTCTTGCTACTTCTCATTGCTGGGCTTGTTTTTTTGACATATAATTGTATCTTATACTTGATTGTTTTTGCTCATCTTGAATGTGTTTCCTGCAACTTGATTGATAACCTTACAATTTTGATTTGCCAAGTAGTCATTGCTTTCATTCCTGATGAGTTGAACTGTTGCACTTTTGTCATATGGTTATAATATATTGTAATTTAGTTGGTAATATATGGTCTCTGCAGATAATAATTCTAGAAGCGCTTTTGAAAATGGACAAGGTGATGATATTAAAACTTCTAGCGTATTAAAGGAGTCACAGGTACCAATATTGTCTATTTCGTCCCATCTATTATATAAAGCTCGTTTGTTTATTAGGGCCATTGGATTCATTGGCTTGCTTCTTCATGGGTGGAATGGGTTTTTTTATGTCTAATACCATTTTTTTTAATTTAATGTACAGAATGATATTGCTAGAGCAGATCTAGAGGACAAGACGATCACAAGTGATTTAATTGACAATCGTGGGTTTTTCATCCATGTATTCAAAATTATATCAACTATTTGATAGGTTGCAGCGTTACTTATGGTTGTTTGTAATGCTTGATATTCAGAGTCGGTTAGTGGGTTGGACCAAGCTGAACATATGTCCCAGCAGAAACCTAATTCAGTTGAATCTGATAGCCAAAAAGATGATGGTGAGTATAATATTTGAAATATTGTTTTTAGTCTATATGATTCCTGCTAACCACCATTTGCTTTCATAATTTAGGGGATAGTGCTCCAAATTCTGGCCAGGTTTCGCCTGGAAAGTCGTACCGGGCTGCTGTTTTAAAAAACCGATTCGCTGATACAATATTTAAAGCTCGAGAAAAGACGCTTAACCAGGTTGGTACAAATGTTATTTACAGACTAAGAGCTGGTAGTTTTGACCCGTTTATGTATGAATGTGTTGATTTGGCTTGCGCTTTATCTCACTCAGATCAAATGGGTTGAGTGTGTCAAACGGGTTCAAATGATCCACCCATTTTTTATTTCCGATACATACAACTTCTTAAATGATCTGTCTTGAAGATTTAGGTTAGGTAGAAGATCATATCATATGTACCCAACCTGAACTTAATATATTATATATGCCTTTAAAACTAGTACAATATTAAATTTATCGGTTTTAATAAAAACAATTCAAGAAACAGATTATGTGTAATAATTTGTAACCTATTTAAATTATGCTATAAAGTGATATCGTATTTTTAACTAAGA
Source organism: Flaveria ramosissima (assembly GCA_025215565.1). Classification (NCBI taxonomy): domain Eukaryota; kingdom Viridiplantae; phylum Streptophyta; class Magnoliopsida; order Asterales; family Asteraceae; genus Flaveria; species Flaveria ramosissima. The sequence continues at coordinate 13,005,420 of CM046039.1, forward strand.
TGATGATATTGTTAGTATGCACACAGAAAATCTTATTACAAAATACAAATTACATTTTGGGGTATTAGGCCAAGTATATTTGTTATTTTCAATATACGTTTTTATACATTTTTCAAATAATTTATGTTTATATCTTTGGCATTCATTGATGAACTTATGACTTTGTATTATTAAGAACACTTTATAAAATTTTAATCTATGTTTATAAAAATAAATGTCTATTGAATAGATATATTGACTCCCAAAATTCATCATTTTTTGAAATATCTACGACACCTTTCTTTTCTATAATATAGTTATAATTTGTTAGAATTTGATAGGTCAGGGAAGTCATATTTTTATAGGGGTAAATTGGTCATTACCTAGAATCATATTTAAACTGGGTATATAAGATATTTAAAATTTTGGTTAAATATGATATTTCAGAAGTCTGTAGGGGTAATATGTAAATTCTCTCTTTTGGTTATTAGTTTATTACTGTAGTTCCTTTCCAGTAATAATTAACACGTTAATAAGTATCATAAAGAAACAGGAGGATGATGTTTGCGGGTCATCCCTATCTGAATGGTTTACAAAATCTCACCTTCCCTATTTACAGGGGGATCCTGAGAAGCTGCGTCGAGAGAAGGAGGAACTGGAAAACCAGAAAAGGAAAGGTTATATATCAACTGAATTCTTTTTGACAGGGAAACTATTTAAGTGATGGTGTATGTGTTGATTGAATTACGAATTGGTATGTGTACAACCAGAAAAAGCGCGGTTGCAAGCAGCTGCAGAGGCTGCAGAAAATGCAAGAAGGCGAGCAGAAGCAGAAGCTGCCTTGGAGGCAAAGAGAAAGAGAGACCTCGAGAGGGAAGCAGCTCGCCAGGCATTACTGAAGGTATTAATCTGAACCATGATAGATACATTAATTTGAAAACAAACTGGTAGTATCGAGACACAAGGGTAAAATGCAAACGTTTGCTGTTGACTTGTCTACATATCATTTTTGGTTGTATGTATATCGCCTGCCTTTCTATTTAGGCTATAGTCTTTGTGTTCGGTGGTACCCATGTCAACTACTTGAACCCTTAATTAGGCAACAGTGTGCATGTCATCTACTTTCTCTTCTCTTAACATCAAGAACTACGTGAAGTAGTAGATGACACAGGATATGCACTATGCATTTGCATAAATTCAGTTTTATTCTTTCATCTTACATGTTAGGCATGTAAGAGTGTGACTGTGGGAGTACTATGTGTGGAGTTGGAAAAAAGGGTGGGTTGGGTAACGGATTCAGGTGACAATGGGCTATTTACCAATGGCTCATGGGTCAGCTTGACTCCGTTCTTTTTTTCTTTTCTTTCCAAGTTTTCATTAAAATCCATTTTTCAGTTGTAACTATGACAAATGGAACTAATGTTTTATTAAATTGCTGAACCACATGATTTCTTCTTTTGAATACAGGTAAGTTTAAATTTTAATACATTGGATAATAAAATAAGTTTTAAGTTAAAAGAACAGTATATATGTAATCAAATACTATTACTTCAAGAACATTAAGAAATAGAGAATAATCTTGAACTTCATAATTCTTATATGAAATAAATGTACCATTATCATTAGGGAGATGATTTGTACTAGTGTGCAACAAAAACTTGATATCTACACCAAAGTAGTATATTATTATTACACATATGAGTTGGTATAAATTTGAGAAATACAAACTTAAAATGGCGGTCCATGAAATTTGGAAATTTAGGAAGATGTGCAGCTCTTGGACTGAACCGAACCCTATTTTGAATAATCTATTGGACCTAGGAACCAGACTGGATTTTAGATAGTTTCTTTGGTATGCCTGGTTGGTCCAGTCCGATTTTAGCACTCTATTACTAATTCTTATTTTCTAGTTTGGTCATATTAAATCTTGCTCTTCAATGAATATGTTTATTGAATTTACGATACTTCTTCCATCAAATGTTAATTTAGCACCAGTGTGGGTCTTTATTTTTTTTTATTGTATGTGTGAAATAGGCGATAGCAATTGTGTAATACTGTTGAACAAGCATAAGTCTAGACAAGCAGGTCTTTAATCAGTCTGATGGAGTGCAACATTGTGCTTTTGAATAGATAACCTGTAACGATCCACTAGTATTTTTGTTCTTTGGGATAATGGATCTACAAATCAAGCAAGCATAATAAAATTACAGTAAGCTCAGCAAATATTGAATTTGGTTTTGTTTATGCCAATTCAAACCAAAAACTTGCTGAAAGTTGTACTATAGTGAAAAATTGTATTTATAGCTTTGGGTATTTAAAGTAGGCCCGCCTGAGGACGTTATTTTACAAATTTCCAACAAAGATTTGATCTAAGCATGAACGCAAAACTAGATTAATAGTTGGGTGGTCTGTAACGCTGTTTGGTATTTGGTTGGCCTCTTATTGTTCCCTCTTTTTGTTTAAAATTACGTAAATGTTATCATACCATCTTGCATAAACGAACTCATAAATAAAATGGACACAAATATGAAATGTAATCTTGTTGAGCTTAATAATGACAATTTGTTGTTCTTTATTTCTTTTTGCAGATAGAAAAAACAGTTGAAATTGATGAAACTTCACGGTTCATTGAGGACCTTGAAATGCTGAGGACCGAGCAATTGCCAATTTCGGTAGATGAAACAAGCCCTGATCATGGCTCGCTGGACGCGCTAGGCAGTTTCAAGTTTGGGTCCAGCAATCCTTTGGAACAACTCGGCTTGTACATGAAGAGGGATGATGAACATGAAGAAGAAGACGATGATGGTGAGCTTGAACCACCAACTGTTGTTCCAGGTCATCAGGTAAATATTGATGTGGAAGAAGGCGAAATTGATTAAATGTTTTAGAATAATTACAAATCATCTTTTATGTATAGAATGATTTCTGGCTATTAAGCTTTGTCAGGAACTGAAAAAAAAATCAAAAAAGAAAAAATCAAAAAATCAAAAAAAGAATCTATAGAATGATGAACACTCATTTTCATGTGTTTTTGATTTCTACATACCTGGATGATCGTTTTTAGTTGATTCTACATTCGATTGTTGTAACTGTGTCGGTGTTGGTACTTGCATGTGGGCAAACAGTAGAGACTTCCATATATTACTACTCGTGACACATACAATTTATTATTGTTTTTATTACATATGTATGCTCTTTAGTCTTTTTGTAGTAAGTTACAAATTCATTTTATCACCCTCATCAATTCTTGCAGCTTAATACAAACTATTGAATAAAAAACATAAATATAGTTTATGTGAGGTGGGTTATGGTCATGGATCAGAGCTCAAGCTGTTTCTTATGAAAAATTGAACTTAGAATAGCACTTGTGATATGACCACATGGGTGCACATGAAACCATATACGTGACCCATAGCGAAAATTGAACCCAACCTAAAATCGACTATTGGGTTTTATAACCTTTATGTTTTCAGACCAAAATTTCCTATACAGCTTTGGGTTCGACTCTGGAAAAACTGGCGAACCTACTTTTGCATGAGAACAACCGTTTTCACTGAATGAATAAAACTTACAATGAAATATGAAATTTATCATCTACTGCAATATGAATTGTGGTTCCCATGTGTTTGAATCGCTTTAAATTTTTAATATTACTAGTTGTATTCCACCCGTCGTTTCGTGACGGGAATTAAATCTGTTTTTTTGTTTTTTAAAGGCTCAGAAATGACGGTTTATTGTGGCTGTAAACGATCGTTTACGATGCCAAAACAATAAACACAAATTTCATAATTTCATCATCATCGCCTGCATGTAAATAAATCTCAGACGCACATCATCACCAGCCAACAAATCAACATGGTCAACATACAGCCTAACGTTACTCGTATAGAACCAAGAATACATACAAATTGATTAACGCAATCAACATAACAACAACACCAACACAGATCACCAAAGATAGTCAGTTAAGGTGCTTGGAGACTCAGAAAGGCGACCTTGTTGTGGCTGCATCTTGAAAGAATGCCGCACCCAAACAACGAAGACCTTGACTTCCTAAGCATCATAGTCTCAACCAAATCCAACTAAATCAGGCAATCAATGGTGATCTATAATCACATATATATTTAACGTTTAAAAAGCAAGACAAAGAAACAACAGATTTGCATCTCAAGATGAGTTCACGCCCACCATCATCAATGATATAGAAAGCAGGACTTGGATGCCGCCATGTGCCTAGAGCCATCATCATCGAGCAATTAAGCAACAACCGACAACCATACGCATAATTGCTGCTAGAGCACACCACCAGAAAGCTAACATATAAAGCATATGTGTTCAAAACGGGCACCCACCAACAAACATGGGTCAAATCGGAGCCTTAACGACCCTCATCGGCTGTAACCAGTGGCCGATAGAGTTGCATGTCAAATCAGAAAAGCACCATCGAGGTATAGTAGGGTCACCGTGCCAGAAATGGCCAGTCGAGAGGCAAACCCCTCTCACACGGCGGCAACCCCAAAAACCCTAGCTAGTAGGGTTCAACACGGTATGAACCAAATACGGGGAGAAAGAGAAAGACGAAGGAAAGCACCACAGTCGCAAAGAGAGCACGTCGCTGCCGACACCCCCGAATAACACCGAAGAGCCACCATATCCACACCAACCAGTAAGTCAAAAGAGTAGAATACAGACCAAATCTACTCGCTACCATGGCCGACAACGTTGTAGATCTTAAAACCCTAAATGGGTTTCAGAGGGAGACAAAGGCAAGGGGCAACAATGATGGTTGCACCACATTGTCGCCACCGCTCACACCGAGAGGGCCATTGTCTGGTCAACCAGACCACAAATGGTGGCGGACCCGCAATCGGCCCTGCCGTCGTCATCACCGTCACAAACAAAGTAAAAACCCACAACTATCGCCATAGCCAACACCAACACAACCTGCTTACCGGTACGAGCCACCGCCGGTGACGACGGTGGAGCTCTCACCGCCAGAGACCCAAGAAGCGGCGAAACGTCGGGTAACCGCCGCCCGCTCCAGCTCGACCACAGACGAGAGGCGGAGCGAAGAACGGTGAGAAAGTGATGCAGGCGGTGAAAACGCTGCCGCCACCGTCGCCTTTGCCACTGCCTGCCACCACCAGCACACCCACAACAAACCCCTTTTATCTCCATAGGGACTATGGGAAGGGGCAAAATGCAAACCCCAAAAAATCTTGTGGCCAAATCAGAAAAACAATAAAAACAACTATTTCTTCACATTGCATTTTAAATATATAGGGTAAAGGGTAATTATTTTTATAATATGGCAGTAGAAAATTAAATCGTTGGCTTTTTTAGCTATGTATAGATAGCAAAAATGCAATGTTTCTTTATCCATTGGTTCTCCTATGCTCTTGTATTGTAAGCTTATAATTTACCTTCTCTGTATATAATTATTGTACTAAAAAAGAAAAAGGTATATAAGAGTTGGCACGAGCTGACGCCTTGAGATGCTTTTAGAATCCATGAAAGCCAGAGTACTAATAAATCAACATTTTTGTTCATCATAGAAATTGAACCTTCAACCTCATAAACACTTATCAGTATATACATATTATGAAGCATATGTGATTACTTACCACACTTGTACATCTGGCTAGTTGCCGCACTCGTGCATACAACATCGCACCATATTAATGCATTGGGGGTATGGCCATTACTCATGCGTATAGAGGCTGCAACTCACGCTTGTAGTGTCACAATTCCTTAAATATTTCCTCATGTTGGACCACCTTATTCGCTTTCAGACTAAATGTGATAAAGGGACTCGTAAGACTCGTGTAAGGCCGCTATACACTTTTATTGTAGGTTTGGGATGATTGCTTTCTATTTGGGAGGGGCTTTGCGTTGTTATTATGACGACCATGTATACCATATTAGAGGAACATTAAATACAAAACTAATTTTAAGTAAACAATTACGAGAACCATATAAACACTTGTACATTATGTATGGAAGATAATACATGTAGTTGGAGAGAGAAAAAGATGTGGTTAAAAAATTGTCTTATATATCACATCTAAAGCAATGTGTACTTTCTATGTACAGAATGTCACTCTTACTACCTAATTAAAAAACAAATAGAGCCATCAAAATCCCCCAAACTTCCCTCTTTATGTCAAATACGTACACATATCGATTCATGCTTGTTCAAAACTTCAAGCCGTGGAAAACAATCTCGTACACAAAGTGTGAGGTAAGATTGCGTATATCAGATCACGAAACGATTGGCCCTTCCCTGGCTCTTGCGAAAAGGGGGAGCTAAGTCAAGCACGTGTACTTCTTTTTATGCTTTGCGTAATGTTGTTTTGAATCACTCCTTTAATTGAATTATTACTTTGACCTTGTGAATATACTTTGTGTAAATATGATTAGTTATAGAACTTATAATCCTTGGCTTGCTTTATAATAAATTGCAGTCTTCAATTAGAGAAAAAAAATCATCAAACAAAAACCAATACATATGCAAATCTGAAAAACTCAATATCAGTTTTAGTTTCACTTTTATAAACAAACATCCATACAGATGCCAAGAAACATTGTGAATGTTGAACACAAACACAGAAAAGGATAGTCAACAACAATTAATGACCGCGTGTGAAGCAAAACACGCGATATAAAACATAGGGACCTGAGAAAATCATACCATTTTAGTACAGGAAGGGTAGATATGGTCATTTAAGTACAAGGTTGCTTGAGAAAATCTTTCCTTATAAGACAATATTACAAGCAAAGCTGCAAAAGACACAAACTTTGTAGTAGATAAACAGCAGTATAACTCTACTTTTAGTGCAGAATCACATCTACAAACACGCGCGAAAACATTTATGAAAGTATGCACACAATAACTTCTTAAGGCTGAAGTTTGCACTGATAAATCTTTGAGTCATTCTTTTCAACCATAACATTCCCCGAACAGCTTTTAGTATCAACACGAGCTTTTTTTAGTTATATCCAGGATAAATCCTACCACAACTTGATGCTTATGAGAAAAACTTGTAGTCTTTAGCTTGAACAATGATCGATCTTAATCCGCCAATAGGCGATACCACCATCAAAGCAACTCCAAGTATGATACAAATCTGAAGTTCATGAAATGGCGTTAATAAAACTGATCAAAATGTACCAAAAATGTGTTCTTTAAGGCTGTTAGTGATGCATAAGCACATACCCAATTGGTGATCCAAGATAAGCTCCACTTTTTTGGTTTATAGATGGAAAGCCACATAATGCAAGGTAACTGACATATAAAGAATGTAAAAACAAGATTAAGAAACCATGAATTGAGTGTTTTATATGAATAAGAATTAAGAAAAGATGAAGTTGCTTACGAAGTATGTTGTTGGGGCGAATGCGAATCCTCCAAAGAATCCAAGTAGTCCACTGAAGAAAGGGAAGCAAATGCCTACGAACATTGTAAATGCTGCAAACGAAGGAAGAATTTATTCAGTTCGCTAAGAATTCATAATCTTTACATATCTAGAGGTAGCGAGATCTTGACCCATTTACTAATGAACGGGTCAGTTTGGGTTGTGTTATCTCAAATGAAGGGAATCGGATCAAACAGTTTAAAAAAGTGCTAGTGGGTAGACTACCAAGGCCTACTTGTTTTGACCCGTTATCCAACCTAATCTTAATCTCATTTTTGGTCTGTAATGATATAATTTGCTTACCAACATACAAATTCCTCGTGATAAACCGAAGCATGAAACTAGGGGGAAAGTTCAACTTCTTTACCAGCACAGTTTCAATCATATCAAATACTGGCATTGCATAGATCTACACAACAAAATGAGAAAAAAAACCACTTTTAGATAACATCATTAACGACTATATAAGCTTCATCGACAAGAGTTAAATATCTCTCACCTGGTAACTACCGATAACATGAACGACGACGAACATATTAGCCATGGCAATGAGCCATGTGGGCTTGTTTAAACTAATAAGAATATTATCTGAGACCTCATTACCATACATCCAATATCCAATAAGTGCAACTGGGAAATAGCATAAGGCAACAACTATATAGGCCACAATCACTCCCTTCCACATAGGACCTTTCGAAGGCTTCTCGGGGGTTGATGGAATCGTGGCTTGAATTTCCAACACCACGTTGTGGCCTGCGTATGCAAATGCCACGTCACCCAATGCACTAAAAAAGTTGAACACGGTCCCAGCTGTGCTCTTAGCTTTGTAGCCGTATTCCACGTTTGGTTGCACACCCTTGTCGAGGGCCGCGGTCCAAGCAATGGTAGAGTAACTACATTATAACAATTGTGTTAAGACAAGTTTTTGAAAGTGCTTTTTAATAACCAACAACAGATAGAATAAACTTTTAATTCAATTTGATTGATTTTTTTTTATTTTGACCTTTGATTGATTAATGGCGCGATTAGCTGAATCACAAAGGTAGGCTAGTGATTAGTCGATGAATAATCGCGATTTTATAACATTGATCTTATACATTCATGTAACCTGAACACACATATATTTATTTGTATTAAAGATATCAAGAATTCAATTAACATCATGTAACATGAACACGACTAGTTTAACCATTTATCTAACCAAAATAAAAAGATGTAATTGGGTTGACAGGTCATAAACAAGTTATATATATATATATATTATGATCAAGCTGTAAACATGTTAAACAATACCTTAGAGACATGACAGCCGCAGCCAACGAGACTCCAGAGATAGAATTAAAGTTGGGTAAATGCGAAAGAACAAAATGAACAGAAGCAAAGATCATGATGAAATACGTAAGCTTGATGTTCTTGCAGGGCTCCGTACAAACTAACTTATGAAACTTCTGCAACGACTTCCCCCCAGTGACCATATATACAATGTTCACACCAACTTCAACGATCAATTGCTGAGGAACCACAATGTAAAGCCCAAGTTTCTCCCCAAAAGCATGTTGCCCGAGCTCATGGTATCGATCGAACCGCTTTCCGGGTACCATTTCATGCATCTCAACCATTTGCCATAAGGTGTAAAGGGTTACGACCCATGATATTACCAACACTGCAACACCAGGGCCCCTAAAATTTTAAAGGAAAGTTAGGGGGGGATGTTACTGATATCATAATAGTGTAGGGGTCCAGTTTGTAATTGTTCTATTGTTAAGGGTTTACTTTGTAACATAGAAAACTACTTAAAGAGATGTATGTAATGAGAAGAGGTATGAATTGATTTGGGATCAACTACTCTTTTTCTCTTTTAGTCTTTCTCTCTTAAATTGGTTCATAACAAAAAAGAGGGGAACTGACCATCCGAGTTCCGACATCGCGTACGGGAGGCTGAGGACACCGGCGCCGACCATGGCGGTGACGTTGTGGAAGGCCGAGTACCACCATTTTGCGTTGCGGGAGGACGTGATTGGAAGCCAGGCGTCAATGGCTTTCTCCTTTTCCGTTCTATTGTCAACCTGTTCATTTCATTAGTGACATTAAAACTAGTAATGCGTAGATAATTATGAGAATCATATAATTTGTTTGTACGAAAGTGCTCAAATACATTATTTAATTTTTTATAGTTTTCTAACATGTTTTTGATTATGAAATAAGAATCTCTATGTTTTTTTATATAAATTAATTTTAATACAAGAAACCGAAGAAAGGGAAAAATAACATATCAGGTATATTTCTTAGGTACAGAGTTTTCGGAACAAAACTGGACCGGCCGGCTTGACTTGTTCAATCGAGAACCGATCATAGAACTGGTACTACTGTGTGTATTAATTTGGACTATTTTCATTTAAACCATTCGGTTACTAGTCTGGTGATTCGGACTGGATTTCAGAATTTTTTTTACCTTTTTCCTTCCAGTGTCTTATTATTATTTTGATTAATTTATTAATTTATGATATATATTTTAATTATTTAAGTTTTTATATTGTATTAAATTTAAGTATAAATCCATCCTAATCAGTAAGATTGAATTTCAAAAAAAAATTTGTACCTTTTTCCTTCCAACATCTTATTGTTTTTTTTGATTAATTTAGTAAGTTATGATATATATTTAGTTATTTAAGTGTTTATATTGTGTTAAATTTAAGTGTAAATCCATCCTAAAACATATAGTATTTTCATATGTTGCTTTAAATTTGGACATCTATAAATAATATTAATTATTTTTATATATGAAGTTTTTTAGTTCTTAAATCCAGAACCGGTCCTAGAAATGAACACCTAAGCCTACTAGTTGCCGTCCGGCATTTGCTTAGGTGCCATTCAAAAAAAAAAAAAAAAGGTACGCGCACCCCTTTCTTTTTTTTACTCTCTCACATTTCCTCGCTTGACGTTGTTCGTCCTCATGACTTTCACCTCCGTCATCCTTGTCACATCCTTCTCGCCCGTCTCTCCTTTTCGCCTTAGCCCAAAGGCATTCACGGGTGTCCCGGTTGCTTATGGTTTAAGAACCAAATTGTGTCGTGTATTAATGGTGTCCATGTGAGTTAGTGTGTGGTCTTGTGTCACTTGTGGTCAATTGTTGGATATTAAATGAGGGTCTATCTACCGTATAAATTGGGTATATAAATTATAATCATAGAGTGGAATTTTTTATAACTGTTTTAGTCATAAACATGATGCTTGTGAAACTTCTTACTTCCTATTTTAACCTAACCTATAATAATAAGAAAATCAAAATCAGTAAGGATTGTTAAGTTTTATAACAATTTAGTTTATGTCACTCAGTCTTAACTAGTTTTAATTATATTTCTTTTTCAACAAATTGAATGATTTTTATCAATAGGAAAAAAATAAGAGATTTATTAAAACAATATTTAAACTTGATTGGTTACTATTTGATAATATTAAGAAAAGTGATTCAACATAATATATAAAAGTGTAAACAATAGATGTGTTATTACCGGCATCTTATGAACTTTGAATGGTTAAAATGTCTTGATGGACCGATTATTTTTTATTTCTAATGCTTTTAGAGTTCTGGTTTCTGTTTAAGATGAATTTACGGTGTATGAGATAATTTAAATCTTGATTAGAAAAGTTTGTGTATATACACACACATATATACATACATGTGTATGGAATCCAACCCGTTTATCAAATTAGCAAAGAAATATGTTTTAGCTGATGATAACTACATATCGAGAAACATAAGTAGCTGAGACAACATATATGACAAGTCAAACTTATAAAAACATCACGAAAACAATCATACTAGTTTTTCAGTATAACAAGTTACCAGTCAGAGGATGTTATATACAAACTCATGATAGTTACTAGCTATCTTGCAGAGTGGATGAGATGTGTACCTTGTCGACGCCATATTGTTGGTTTTGTTCGCTCATGGTACTACCATCACTAACCATTATGACACACACCCGACGAATCAACAAATAACAAACGAACAACGGGTTGAAACGAGTGTGATGGTGGAGTAGAGATATATATATTTATAGAGAAAGATATGTGTTGATCGTTCATACACGGGAATAAGTTGTGGTTATTTAGCTGTTTCCAGGAAGAAATAGATGATGGATACATGTGGTTTAGTTGGTCAACGATCAGAGTCTAAGCATTCAATTAATGGCTTCAAAGTCACAAATATAATTAATTTCCAAATTTTTAAAAAATGATAGTTGTGTATTATTTAATTTGTAAATTTGGAACTTAATTAAAGATTGATCGAGATCCGTACTTAAAATATGTGATAGTCAGCAACATGGAATATATTATCAACTATATGAAAATTCACATGTTGAGTAAGAAGTAAGAATGTTACTTTCCATCAATAATATGTTAAAATAAATTGTATATTAAGTTTCCCTTAGTGGCTATTTAGTTAAAGTGTCACATAAATCCCATACAGATAAAAATCGTTTTACTAAAGTTTCTTTTAAATCACGTGTAATGTTTAGAGCACTTAAAATCAAGTGTAATGATACAATAATTTAGGAAATATTGTGTTTGCCGTCCGTTAAGGGTTTGGAGCCCTATGAATTTAAAACCCTTTTTAATTAGCTTGTAATGTTTAGAGCACTTAAAATACTCACTGTGTATAGTTAATAGTCTTATATATGGCATCACCTTAAAAACACTAATACATGACGTATTTGTTGTTTGACTTAACTCTTGTTTTGCGCATGACGAGAAGAAGCACCCATCACAAAACAAGATTACTACACTATGTACAAAAATTTGTTTCCTACGGTTTGAACTCATGATCATATGATAACATAGCAATAACATTCTTACTTGCTTTGAGACTCGATCGCCCTTAGAAAAACAATTATATCAAGGAATCGTAATTATTGAGGTTGTTTGGATTTTTTAGTAAAATATAAAGACTTATTTAGATATAATTTGAGTCTTGAAATACTAAATTAACTGAAAAATTAAATTTAAAGTAAAAAAATAGATCGAGCAAAAGTAAAAAATTTGAATTCCGAATCGATCGGGTCAGCACTGAAAACATTTTAAATAAATAAAAAATCTTAAAGGGTGTGATAAGTTATCTTTAAATCGGCCATCACCCGATAGCCTTTAAGCCTCATCAATGTGACAAGTACTCTTTCTATTTTTATTCTTAAAGATTTGTAGTAAATATCACTATTGTATTATATGAATATAGTAATGTTAGAGAAACTTTATATTTATAAGTTATAATGATGACATACAACTATACGAGACCCAACACTAATTCTAGTGAGTATAATGGTGGGTATATACCATAACGTCAGGGCATCAGGGGTGATTTGGCGTATGTTAACGAGTAGAACATCGCCCCCCTCATGAGTTAAGGAACGTTAAAAGCTAGGCTTTTTAACGCTTAATGTGAGAACCACTTTTTTACATTGATTTTACTATTTATTAGTTTTCATTAAATAGAATGAGGTTAAATCATTTACTTAGGGAGCGTTTGGTTGGAAGTAAAGTGAATTATGTGACATAAATAAACGTCTAAAGTTAACGGACCTGAGAGTCTATCCTATTACCGAACATCACCATTTTCGCTCACGTATTAAACTTATTATTCATATGTATAGACATGTAAATGCTTGTTTACACTAAACAATTACTCATATGGCACCTTGTTTACTCAAGTAGTATCAATGTTCCCAGAACCGGATCAGACAGCGAACCGATCTTACTGGTCGACTGCTCGGACCGGATTTAAGAAACAGATGACGTCATAATTGTATATACATTTATATTAATTCAATATAAGTATTTTATGTTATATTTTATAGTTATATATAAAATTCAACAATAATTATACATCCAACACTGAAATTGATTATACGACCTACCCATTAAACCTATTAAAATAAAAAAATAAAAAAATAAAAAAATGAGAAATCTGGTCCGAACCGGTTCCCGGTTCCTAGTTCAACCGCCGAACCGGTTCGAACCGGCCGGTTCTTGAAGAAAGAAACGATTTGGGGTGGATCGGACCGGTTGCCCAACCGAATCCCGGTCGGACCGGCCGATCCGATCCGGTCCGGTCGTAAAATCATTGAGTGGTATGTTTTTATATGTTAATGCTTACGTAAGCGAATATTCTAAAATTTAGCAGGGTGGGGTTATCATATGACATAAGGAAGCCGGCTCGAACCACATTACGATACGACTTAGACTTCTTAAAATTATTGTTGTTATTTTCTTTTTGTTTTGTGTTACCTTTTAAACTCCACTTGTACACATTAACCAATCTAAGGATCTATTTCTTTTAGGACGGCAACTAAAATATATGTCAAACTATTTATAACTTTACGTCACACCCAGATTATATTAATCAGTTATAATCAGGATTTGAACCCTTAATCTCGAGATAAGTTTCATTATTTTTATTTCAAATGATTTTTCAATTAAATTCAACCATACTTTAATTAGTGATGTACTTAATCAAGTTGGTTGTGAAGTTTCCATGAGTTTTCCTAACAGGTTGAAAGCGGATTACATAAAAACTAAATAGGTAAAAAATTTATGAGATTATACCATAGTAAAATTATATATTATTAGAAGATAGTAATAAAGCTAGCATTTTTCAAAAACCCTACATATATATAAGATATTAGAGTAGATTACGGTTTTCGTCTTTTTAGATTTATACTAAATTGTTTAAACTAGGAAATTTAAAGAAAAGATCTTTATATTAAAGTATGACACTTACAATTTAAATAAACATTTTAATTTGATATAAACATATTACTCAAGATTAATTTCAAACAACAAAGAATATTAGTGTGAACCGAAGAAATTTTGGTGTGTGAATTGAGCCCACTGATAATGTGACATGGGGGTCGATATACAGAGATGTACACCGTATAATTGATGTAACTAGATTAAGTAGAGAATCCTAAGAACCGCATACACAATTATACTTTTACTTTAAATAATGTCCTACATAATATTGTTTCTAAGATCGCTTTAAATAATGTCGTACATAATATTATTTTCTAAGCTCGCTCTTTCTCTCTCTCTCTCTCTTGCTACATGTGATTACAGTGTGTATATCACATACCAATTACTAAGTGTTTATACGGTTCTTATAATTCATTATTTAAAATTGGTTTTACATTAAATACTCCCTTGAATAATAGATGGTGATGAGAACCAAACAAAGTTATATAAATAATAATAATTAGCCATTAGGACGATGACTTTAAAAGTCAACCTCTTTTGGCCCTTTCCTCTTGTATTTTCAATCCTACCAATATAATGGTTAATCATCTTTTATATTTTGAACCATAGATTCTGAACTACAAAAGAAATCAGATCAGCTCACGGTACTCTATGAAACCGCTAGAGGTCACTAGCAAAATTGACCAGATTTCATGTGTAAATGCGAACTAATCAAGCCATCTTAATAGGAGTGATTGTTGGTGTTTTCTTTAGAGTGAAAACCCACAAAAAGGTTTACATTAAATATTGCAAGTTTCTAGTGTTCGGTTGTCTATCTTAAGATTTAGATATTTTTGGTTGGTGGAAGATTGGGTAATATAATAAAAAGATAAAACACAATCAAGTTTAAATATATATAATAAAAATACTACAATTGTCATCTAAAATGAATTATAACAATACAATATCCATACCATGGGTTTTATGCCAAGCTATTACATCACCTAAAAAACAATCTTAAGCAGTTGAATTTTAATATAACAAAAACAACCATTGGTAAAATACTCATCCTCAATCTAACCACGTAAATCGGGCTTCACACACTTCATTGTAAAAAATCTCTCACAACTCGTTACGACTAGTATACTGAGGCTAGGGGTGTTCAAAAATATCCGAATCCGAGAATCCAATCCGAAAATCCGAATCCGAAATATCCGAATTTTCGGATATCCGAATTTCGGATATCCGAAAATTCGGATTCAGATTCGGATAGTGATTTTCAAAAGTTTCGGATATTCGGATATCCGATTATCCGAAAACTAAAAAATATTTTTTTATTTTTTTGAATTTTAGATATATTTTTACTTTAGGTTGAGATTTTTTAGTGTGTATTGTGACTTTTATGATATGAGTTGGTTTTTTATGTTATTTTTATAATATTATATGTTTAATTATTATAAAAAATAAAAAAATAAAAAATGAATTTCGGATATCCGAATCACTATCCGAATCCGTATCCGAAATTTCGGATATCCGAAATTTCGGATACGGATTCAGATAGTGATTTTCACTATCCGAAATTTTCGGATATCCGAAATTCGGATATCCGAAATTTCGGATATCCGACTTTGAACACCCCTAACTGAGGCTAGCTTCAGTTAACAGTATACCAACATAAATGAATTTTTTTTTTGCTTCAACCTACAAGACTATACACGCCATTTAGCTTGACAAATCTTAGTTTACCGTCATCACTTTTGTATAATATTTTTATAAGTATGATTATAGGAAAATATTATTATTATAATATATTAATCTTTAATGAGTTAATTTAATGGGTTATTGGATTTTAATAATCCCAACTTTTATTTATTGGCCGAGATTAAGCCCAACTCAATAAATGTTTACAAACACTCCTAACTTTGAGCTTATTTTCATTCAACAATCCCTTATTAACCGAGAGTTAACGCCCGTTAGTTTTTTTGATGAAATGTGGCTAACTTTGAGCCATTTTTCAACTCCACCGCCACCCAACCTCTATTAGGTTCTTTTTTCAGTGTCTAGAATCTATCGTCACTTGAAATCTACCTTTAACGAGTCAAGTGGTTCAAATCAGAGGGTGAAGATTGACAGGTTTTAGGTTGCAAAAGTTTTAGATTGACGAACCTGACAGTTGATTTCAACTATCTGCTTAGTGTTTTGGTCATATAAGTAGTCCACGTCATCAAAAAATTAACGGTGTTAACTCTAAGTTAGTAAGGGATCGTTGCAGGAAAATAAGCTTAAAGTTGAGAGTGTCCGTAAACATTTGCTGAGTTGGGATTAATCTCGACCAATATATAAAAGTTGGGATTATTAAAATCTAATAACCCTAATTTGATAGGTTTCATGTATTGAAATTTTTTTTTGCTGATACTAAACTAGTTTGAGTGGTTTACATTCTTAGTTACCTATTTTGAATCTACCTAACTTTAGTTATAGAAAACTTTGAAACCATAATATAGTGAGGGAAAACGGGCAAATGTTTTAGGGTCCTTTTTGCTATATAATATACTAGGTTATAAACCTATGTGATACACGGACGTAAACTGAAAAAAATTAAATTTAACAAATTGACATAATTGTTATAGTTTTAAATCACATATTGTTACATACAACAACCTAGAATGAAATTGTAAAATAATATTTTACAAATTATTGAATACGTCTTTGCATGCGTTGTTTTTTTATTGATAATTTTAACTTATTTATATAAAGGTAATAGTTTCAAATATTCTTTACTTTTAACCCTGAATAATACAATGTATGACTATGGGTAAACAATAAATGTTTCAAGTAGATCAACCATTAATGATAATTGTCAAGGACTAACATATTTTTGAATAGATGAAACCTTTGACTAACATACTAATTAAATAGTTATCATAGTCAACATTTTTGACTTTTTGATAACTAATCAAATTTGGAACGCTTTCTTTTTGAGGATTTACGCGCGCTTTGAATAATAAAACGATTAATATGAAATTTACATATATGTAACTAGGCTAAAGGCCCGTGTAATACACGGATTCAATCTAAAAATATTGTTGTTTAAAAAGGTTCATAAGTTATAATCTTATTGAAATACTTTGTATATCGACTTTTATGTATAATTTTTTACATTAGCTACATTTAATATTAGTAGGTTTTCTCTATTAATATTTATACGTCTAAATAGTGTATAATATGGAATGAAATGAACTTATAAATAAGAACCGTAAGTAATAAACAAATTAAATTGAATATGAAAAATAATATTTCAAATTCATAAAATCCGAAAATTTATTGTATACAACATTTGATGTTTTGTTGGTGATATTTCCATCATAATCTAATATTAATAATTTTAATCTCTGTCTACTTTTAACTCGAGATAATACAACATAGAGCTGACCATAATCTCTGTTTAAAAACAAACCAACTTTAAATAGCGATTGTCCTTGGCTCTTATTTATTGTCATTGCAAAACACACTGCTAACGGAAACTGTCTTCTTTGAAATTTAAAAGAAATCATTTTGTCTGAAGATGTCAAAGTCAACCGTGAAATAAAAGTATGATTTTCAATATTACTTTCAGATACATCAAAACAATTTGCACATATCAAACGAATTCCAATCAAACATCTATACTAATTATAAAACAATAACTTTAGTGTCACGTGACATTCTCTTAAGCCTCTACTTTTTCAATTGCCGCATAAATATGTATATGTTCTTATTGTTAGTATAGGTTCATTTGACTAAAAGTCAACTTTTGATACAAGAGATATTTAGGAAAAATTTAGAAATTTAACCCTAAATTGGAGCACATCTTTTTTTGGAAATTAAATAATACCTGATATTTTTTTTCTTCAAATAATTTATCAGCAAAAACTAAAGAAATCATCTATGACAAATCACGAGGGTATAAAAGCTAGGATGGTAGAGAAATATTTTAAAATCGGATATGATTTCATTTAAAAAAAGATACCCATGATTTTTTTCAAATTGGAGAGGAGTCGATGAAAAAAGCCCGTAACTTTTGTTAAAATTCGAATATAAATAGAGTATTTATGAAAACAAACAATCAAGGAATCAATTTCATATATGAAGAAAATCATAGATGATTTTTTATAGTTTTTATTGATGAATTATTTGAAGAAAAAATAATTATCAGGTATGATTTAATTTCAAAAAAAAGATGTGTGTTCTAATTTAGGGTTACATTTCTAAAATTTCCTAAATATCTCTTGTGTTAGAAGTTGACTTTTATTCAAATGAACCTTGACTAACACTGAGAACAGATACATATTTAGGCGGGATTGAAAAAAGTAGAGGCTTAAGAGAATGACACGTGACACTTAAGTTATTGTTTTATTAATAAATATAGATATTATTAGTTTGAAAAACGTACAATCAATATAAATATTTACGTATATGTAAAAACATTAATACTAGTTAAGTTATTTTATACTTGTATATATAGTTATTATAAATATTTAGATATAAAAAACCTAATATTTATATTCAAGATCGTTTTTTGTTTTAACATATTTTTTTGTAAAGTTGTTTTTACATGTATGTAATAGATTTTCTAGATTTTTCTTATACAAAAATTTAACATTCTTTAATCTAATTTTTTTTATTTTTAACATATTTGTAAAAATATGGTCAATGTTTTGCATATATGTCAAAGCATAAAAATTAAATAACATAAAAAGATTAGATATGAAAGAGAAGAAAGAAGAGAGGAGAGAGAGAAGAGATGATAGTTTAATTAATTAATTGTTTAATTGTAGAGATAATATTAATTACTTTACTATTTTATTATTTTTGTTTAATAATTAAATTTTAAGATTAGAAAATAATGAGTGGTTGAGATTAATTCTACGAGTTTTGAAAATAAAATAAGTTTTAAAAAGAACCTAACCCTAGATATATATATATATATATATATATATATATATATATATATATATATATATATATATATATATATATATATATATATATATATATATATATATATATATATATATATATATGGGTAGGGTTATCTTGATAACCACCCTTTTTAGTGAGAACTCTAGGAACCAATATCAACCACACATTTTAATCACATGCAAGTCACATGTCACTTCCACCTTTTTTAAAACGTTCATAACTTTTTTTCATGACATTATTTTTTCATAAATATTTCACCATTAATTTCATTATTTTTTTATCTTTCTAACGCCTACCATATTGATATATATTTTTTAAAAAATTCGTCCACCCGTTATTTACACATGTGTAAATTAGTCATTACATATGTGTAAATTTTATTTTACACATGTGTAATTCCAAGAATTACATATGTGTAAAATGACGTTCGTTAAAAAAACGAGATTTTTTTTTATTTTTTATAATTTTTTTTTATTTTTTTAATGGTAGAGGGAAACGAGAGAAACACTTCTGTGTTTTTACTTTTTTTATTTTTTTATTATTTTTTATTTTATGATTTTTTTGATTATGTTGTTGTTAATTACAATTTTGCCATTGAAAACTAGTGGTTCACATTGGTTCCTAGAGTTCTCACAAAAAAAGGGAGTTCTCATTTGATCCCTCCCAATATATATATATATATATATATATATATATATATATATATATATATATATATATATATATATATATATATATATATATATATATATACATACACACATATATAGAGGGATATTCAATTGAGAATCATAAAAAAACAAAAAGGAACCACTTTAACGTTTGTACTATTTATTATATAAATATATTAAAATGCTTTTAATTTTATAAATTTTAAGATAGATTTTTAAAAACCCCGATATATATAGTATTTTGATAATGTGCATATATGCACCCACATTGTATTGCATATATGAAAAAAATGAACATTTTATAGTTTTTTAAAAAAATTGAAGAGAGGGGTGATAAAATGAAAGAACAATGAAAAAATAGAATCAGATCATCATCTTCTAGTATTACTATTTTTTTCGAGATGTTATGTCTATTGCTTATGTAGTTCTTAGTAGTTCTTTATATATGTGTGGTTCTCAATAAAATGTTTCCATATATATATATATATATATATATATATATATATATATATATATATATATATATATATATATATATATTATATATATATATATATATATATATATATATATATATATATAGGGGAGGGTTCAAATGAGAACTCACTTTTTTGTGAGAACTCTAGGAACCAATATGAGCCACTCATTTTTTATCACATGTCATTTCCCCCTTTTTAAAACGTTCATAACTTTTTTTCACGACATCATTTTTCAAAAAAAATTTCACCATAAAATTTAGTATTTTTTTATCTTTCCAACGCCTACCATATTGATATACTTTTTTTTAAAAAATCGCACATCCGTTGTTTACACATGTGTAAATCTGGTTATACACATGTGTAATATTGGATTTACACATGTGTAAATCCGGTATTACACATGTGTAAATAGAATTTCGTAAAAAAACGAGATTTTTTTTTATTTTTTATAAATTTTTTTAAATTTGTTTATGAAAGAGGGAAACTAGGGGAATATTTTTGTGTTTTTATTTTTTCTATTTTTATGTTATTTTTCATTTTATAATTTTTTTATTATGTATTTGTTAATTACAATTTTGCCATTGAAAACTAGTGGTTGAGATTAGTTCCTAGAGTTCTCACAAAAAAAGTAAGTTCTCATTTGAACCATCCCCTATATATATATATATACACACACACACACACACATGGTGATGATCATTTCAAACACCTAAATATTTTCACAACTACAGGACTCATCTAATTAAAAGCAAAGAGCATTTTTGACTTTTTGATAACTATTTAAATTTTAGTAAATAAATGATCCTCTTCGATCGTTTTTGCGGTGTCATCAACAAAACCGTTGGTGAAGGCACTCACACCCGCATCACATGGCTCCAAAAGCCCTACATATTCGACATACACACCAGACCTCACACATTCTCATCAACCTCCGGCAAATCAAAGACCTCCAAATTGTCGATCTAACCCTACGCATCCTCTCGCACCCGAAACCACACAATTGACGTCCATCTTCACGTCCCTAGGGCTCGAGTACGACGAGAAGGTGCTTCCATCAATCACTAACGAAGTATTAAAAGTTGTTGTTTCGCAGTTTGACCCTGATAAGCTTCTCACGTAGCGAGGTCGTGTATCGGCTTCGGTACGTGAGAGGTTGGTTAGTAGGGCTAGGGAGTTTGGTATTGTGTTGGACGGCGTGGCGATCCTGCATTTGGCGTATAGTAGGGAGTTCTCGAGGGTGGTGGAGGCGAAGCAGGTGGCGGAGAGGGCGAGGTTCATGGTGGCGAAGGCGGAGCAGGAGCGGCCGGCGGCGGTTGTGAGGGCGGAGGGGGAGAGTGAGGCTGTTAAGGTGGTCAGTGATGTCAAATGGTAAAAAAGACTGAATTGATATTATTGAATCGTTAGGTTACAATTAAAGAATCGGAGGTTTGTAGGACTTTGGGTAGGAGTAGTAATGTGACTTATGTTCGAGTTAATGGGAGTCATCAGATGTTTTATTGTTTGTATGTTTGTTATGTGACCACTGGCAAAATTATAAGACTCAAAGTAGTGGAGGCGCCATATGTGCTGAGGTGGCTTGGGTGGGCGCCAAATTAAGCCACTACAAATTTGTTAATTGAGTTGCCTAAGTGAATTTACGCCAACCCATTCACGAGCGTTATTATCTTTATATAAACGGTTATATATATATATGTGTGTATTTTAAACCTTCTAATATTTCAACAATACTTTATCATAATTCACTTTATAATTCTCTTATACCTTTTTAAAAAAGGAATCAACTATCCAACGATGTAGCTTCTTGAGAGATGGATGAGTCGGTAATTATCGAGCTTGTTCGAGTAGGGTAAAACTTACAACGACCGCGAAAACAAATTGAGCACGATCAACAAATCGATAACGACTACCATGACAACAAATCGAGCACGGTCAACAAATTGATAACGATTTTGCTTTTTCCGAAAAAAACTTATCTAATTTACCACCCGAAGATCGTGCTATATTCAAGCGAAGGAAGAACAAAATCTTCGTCAAATTCATGCTAACGAGTAGTTTATTTTAAATGTTCCAGTATCTTTCTTTTACTTATTCAAATATCATTTTTTATTTATATGTTCTAGTAATTTTTATTCTATTAAAATGTTATAGAATTTATTGTGTAGTTTTATTTAATTAAAGTTATTATGTTTTTGCTAAATATTTAATAAAAAATGTGAGAGTAATAATTGCAATAAGTTAAAACCACTACACTTGATTAAGAAAAGATTTTAGTTAAATTGTTTTTACCTACATGACACCTAGGTGTCATTTTAACTAAACATTTAATTAAAATCACTACACGTAGTCTAGTCTAACATGTTGATATTAAAACAAACAGGTTGATATTAAAACAAGTTCTCATCAAAGTGGATAACAATGTTGACAACTTAGTTGCATTAATTAAACGTATCCCTCTAAAATATGTTGTTAGATTTAGAAATGTTTATTAATTTATCATGGCACTTTAGATATAATTGCTCATAACTTTATAATATTATCTGATTTAACTCATTTCATTGATGGATGAGTTACAATTAGTGTAGTTTAGTGTAAGCATAAACTAAGTTCACTTATTTATTGTTGTGTTTTTATGCTCGAGGGTTCGGATTGCTTCAAAACAAGGCTCATTCTATCCTTCTCTTGCATTTCATCGAAGTTGGAAAATATAAAGACAAGTGATGTTAACTTTTTCGTCGCAACATTTCTAAATGAAATAAGTTGTTTGATATGTTGAAACCGATGAAACAATAAGCAAGTAAATACTTTAATAAGCAATGCAATCACCCCTCGTTAGTTTGAATACTATCAACTTTTGAAGTTATTAACGGTTTGAAATTGGTAAATATTAACTAAGTTGCTTTTCATTGTTTTATATTCTTTGATGAAGTTGAATTGTATGTATAATCTACCTACTACCTGAGAGATATCTGATGGTCACTGTGATGGATATGAGACATGATTTTACAATCAACTATACGACTGAGATTATTTATATCCTTTACGATTCTTATACATGTTAAAGCACTTGTTACAATAAAAAACACTCAAAGAAATGAAATTGACTACTAACAAGAAACGATTGCTTATTCTCACACATGAGAAGAATAATGAAGGAGAAGCTCACCTCCTTCATCCCCAATTGATCCGTTATAACAACTAACTAACAAGGATACAAGATTGACACTATTAGCCCCTTGACTTTTACAAAGACACTATTAGTCACTTTAACTAGACACTAAAGTAGTAACTAACTAACTATCCACAACTAAAACTCATTAGTCACTTGACTTTTGGACTTTAAACCATCACAATGGAATTTTAAATACATGCTACTGCATATCTTGTCTACATTGAATTTGACACAAATACTCTTGGAGCTAAAAATTGAAAAATGTTAAGTGACAAGTTTTTGTTTTTGTTTTTCCCACATCCTTTATACGGTTCGTTAAAAAAGACCTTTTTATTTTATTTATTCATATATATATATATATATATATATATATATATATATATATATATATATATATATATATATATATATATATATATATATATATATATATATATATATATATATATATATATATATATATATATATATGTGTGTGTGTGTGTGTGTATTAGCTTGATGATAAAATTGCAATTTATATAACTTAAACAGTTAAACACGTATGGAAAGCAAAAGAGAAATCATAATAAGAAACAAACTGAATTTTGTAATCTAAACTTGTTGAAAAAACATAATATTAAAACTAAAAAAATCCAAGACTTTAATATGATAATGATACCAATATATTATTTTTTTAACAACAGTTTTTTAAAACTGCTTGACAGGTTGTTGAAAAAATTTACAACATTGCATTAAAAAAGCAGGGTAAAGGCCAAAGGGGATTCAAGGTCAAAAGGTCACCCAAAACCTGAAAGATTTGCAATAAACAAGTATACAATGGTGCGTCCAATTATTGCATCAAATGTTTATAATGGTTGGTTAAGTCCATTACGGATATTGTTACATAAGTTTGAGTTATATTCTATAAGGGTTTTGAATATGATGTAACTCATACACGATCCATTTAACCTTTTATCTAAACCAATCAAGGTTTGATTTGTAGTAAATAAGTTGTAATAAAGTTGTCAATATGTTAGAGAACTCAACCCAAACACTAGTTTATTAAATTGGTTACAATAATTAACCCAAAACATATCTTTTATTGTATTGTGCATTGAATCCATTATAGTGATGCATCAAACATTGTAATTTCTTTTGTTTTGTGTTTTAGGTCGTGTCGATCTTGTACTTGACGCCTTAGTACTCGAACCAATGATATAACAATTTTGTTAACTTTCTCACATGCAAACCGTAATCATGTTAAGTGAAAAAGTAAATATATACCAATTTGTGCTATTTTTCGTCAACGATGTTAGAAAATTATTAATAAACTCACAACTGAAAATCATCATGATTCATGAACGTATGGACAAAAAATTCAAAACTAAATCATGTTTGTCCAGAGAAGATGAGTTAAGTATTAATTACTGGTCTCTTTTCTTGATCATATCAATATTCATTTATACTTCAATTCTCTTGAAAACAAAACTTGTTGATACCATTATCATGCTAAAGTAAGAGTAACAAGCACCTCTTATGGAACAAAATCCATTTGGAATTAAACCATCGCATATAATCAAAATTGTGAACATGGGACTGTTTCAAATGTAAAAAACAAACTATTGAGCTCTATGTTATTCCTCAAGCAACTCCATAACCATGAAGCTGGGTCAATCGGCGTGCAAACGAAACTCGAGCATCATCAACAGCTCAACACTTGGCCATATGACGGATCAAGTCAACAACACGGTTACTGCAACACGTATTACAACCCAACACCTCAATAACCATTTTATGCTACATATATATATATATATATTATATACACGACGAAAACATGCCCAAAATCATGAACAACCCGTACCTGTATCCCCATTCGTTGTCATACCAAGAGACAACTTTTACAAAGTTGTTGTTCAGAGCAATACCAGCCTTTGCATCAAATATGCTAGACCTGCAGATACAACATAAAGATGTATGTAATTTTGTTTTCCACTCGCAATATATTAAAATAGAAATGTTAGAACTTTCAATGGTAAGCTTTTGAGTCACTCTAGCAGAGGTCTCATGGCAAAATGACACATACCTGGAGTCACCCACAAAGTCTGTAGAGACGACATCATCCTCGGTGTATCCTAGAATTCCCTTCAAACTTCCTTCTGCTTCCGCCCTGCCCAAAACATAACAATCCCAACATAAAACGAATTAATCAAATACTCAGACAGTTAAAACTTTATTCATAGAATTATCAGGATCATACTTAATAGCAGCCTTAATATCATCATACGAGGCAGGCTTCTCGAGCCTAGCAGTAAGGTCAACCACAGATACATCAACTGTAGGAACACGGAATGCCATCCCTGTGAGTTTCCCGTTAAGGGCAGGAAGGACTTTTCCAACAGCCTGCAGAAAGAAAAAGCAATCATTCATGGAAAAAGTTATGATACATTTGCAGATAAAACTTCATAATGCACACCATACCTTAGCAGCACCAGTGCTGCTGGGAATGATATTGAAAGAAGCAGCTCTTCCACCTCTCCAATCTTTCATTGATGGACCATCCACAGTCTTCTGAGTTGCTGAACAATATTTAATAAAAGTTAGCCGGCACTCAGTTAGAGTACAAGTGTATAACCCGACAATAAAGGGTATGAAAAAGATATACTAACCTGTAATCGAGTGAACAGTGGTCATAAGGCCTTCAACAATACCAAATTTGTCATGAATAACCTGTGTTGTAAAAGCAAGAACATAAGACTTCAAACATTTATCATCAAAACTTCACAAGTATGTTGCAGGTGCAGAACTAAACCTTTGCCAATGGAGCAAGACAGTTAGTGGTGCAGCTAGCGTTAGAGACAATGGTGATATCAGATTTGTACTCTTTTTCATTCACACCCATGACAAACATGGGAGCAGTGGCACTTGGAGCAGAGATCACAACCTTCTTTGCACCTCCCTGATCAACGATTGTAATCAACTAATCAGTAAACATACACTTGATTTGCATCAAACTTGCAATAATTTAACATTGATAACCTTCAAATGGGCTGCAGCTTTGTCCTTATCTGTGAAAACTCCAGTTGATTCCACAACAAACTCAGCTCCAGCTTCACCCCATGGGATTTCCTCAGGGTTCCTGCAAATCAGCTGAAGATTATTAATATCATTCAGTTTCATGTTTGGTGAGCTGCAGCCTGCAGGGATGGATAAAAAACAAACATACTTCATGCCAAAGACGGTAACAGGTTTATCGCCAAAGAGAAGAGTCTTGGAATCCTTAACTTTGATCTCATCCTTGTTATATTGGCCATGAACACTATCATATTTGAACATGTAAATCTAGCAGAAACAAAAATTCACAAGCAACGATCATCATCAGCATAAACATATCGTTTTAGAAGAAAATCGCACACTAGATGACTATTCGCATAATCTAGATTCTAGATGCATATTACTTGAGTAATATTTACATACAAAATTGGTACAAAACTTGATATAAATAAGGTGAAGAAATTCACCATATACTCGGTGGTAATGAAAGGATCGTTAACGGCAACAAGCTCAACATCATCGCTCTGTAGAGCAACTCTCGCAACCAACCGGCCGATTCTTCCGAATCCTGTGCGAACAAAAGAAAAGCAAAGCAAATCGATTAGGGATTATGGATCGAAAACTAGATAAAACGATGGATGATGAGGAGATTACCGTTGATTCCGATCTTGATCTTTGGCATGGTTGTGAACTGCAAAGCGATTAAGAATGAAAAAGTGGTGGTGGTGATAATGATATAGGAAGTAGTGCAGAATGTGTGTGTTAATATATAGTGGAAGCTTGATAGGTAGGTAGTGAAAGGCGGAGGTGCTGGTGGTTTGAATTGAACGGAGACCGTGACTTCCGCTCTACGTGAAGATAGAAGCTTCATATGCATTATTATGTTCATTTTCACATGAAATGAAACCACTTAATTAACGTTTACAAAGTTAAGTCAGTCAGTTTGGCTCATTTAAACTCAAGTCGGCTTTAATAATACATGTTGCTCACTTGTTAAAACTAAGTTTACGGATGTTAATATAACTGGTGGTCATATAAACATTTTACATTTTCTCAATCAACATGATCATCAGAAAATAAGAAAGATTACATCAAATAACCAAGCATAGTTTATTTAAACTTGGGTTAACGTTACAATTTGGCATCGATCATTATCGTTACAGTTTTCACAACTACATTAACAGACAAGCCTTCTTTTCAAGAATCTACCAAGGTGGTTGATCAATTCCTTTGTTTCCATCCACCCATTGTCTTCAACCGACACCACGATATACTCTTTCAATCAACACAAGTGTCTACTCTCGGTTTATAGCAGATACCAACAGACCAAAATCCGTCAAACAACCGTTTATCATCTACCCACAGAGGTAAAGGTGATAACTTGCTTGTTGATGCTGATGCTGATGGAAACCACGAATACTAATATCCCCGTCATCGCCACCTGGAAACCTTAAAATTTGTGTTAAACAATCCAAACAAAGTAAATCCAGACAAAACGTCTCGATATAATCCCGTTCATTGAAGCAGCACCCGCAGCTAGTACACCGAGGTATGCAGAAAGTACAGGCTCTGCAAGTATTATGCTTACTGTTGCAGCTTGGTGCTGGACAATCATACACTTGCCTGAGTTGATGACACTTGGGGCATGATTCTATGTCAATTGGGCGGTTATCATCTAGCGAAAGATATAACTGACCACCATGAAAGAACCGCGGTTTAGGTGTATTGGGCTTGTTTTGGTTGTTTAAAGATAATAGTTTGTTTAGTTCTTGAAATTGCTCCATTGTTATGTTGTGCAGCCCGCCTATTCGTAGCTGTTTAATCCGGCCTCCGCCGAAAGATTTGATGTTGTTTAAGAGGCCTTCCATACTTAGCCCATTACATCCAACCACATTTAGCTGCATCAAAATTGTTAAAAAGATTATTATAGCTTTGTTTTTTTGCATATTAATAAATACTTCAAAGTTGCAAATTAATAACCAAAGATACAAATGTATGGAAAATAATTACATTTAAACTATAGAGCTTGATGTTCATTCTCTTTTAGTTGTTATATGTTGGCATAAAATACTCAATCAGTTTAAGTTATGCAATAAAACACGTTTTAATTCTATTTTCAAGGCTTAGTATCCTTACAAAAAAAACAAATTTTAAAAAACAAGTATAAAATTAGATGGGTCAAGCAGCAAACCTGCTAGGTCAACCAGAACACAACCTCAAAATGTGTTCGCGGGACCCAAAAGTGGCTCCAACTCGTTTAGACTAAACCCAAACCCATGACGTTTTCATGTTAGATTCATGTTATCTTACAAATTCACACCCTTGAATGTTATAAAGCCCCTTATTCATATATTACTTTCATAAATGTTTAGAATTTGCCAGAAATTTTGCAACTTCAAGTAGCTAAAATACATCTAAACATAATCTCTTGCATCAGAATTTAGAGGGTGTTTGGACTTTGGACGTGTGTTTTATAAGAATATATGTTGTATTGAATAGTCAAAATAATGCTTTAACGAGCTTTCGTTGCGTGAAGTTGTAATAATCATTTTCGACGTCTCAAGTGTTTGGCAAGTTTGATTATTTAATGAAGTAACAGATAACACGAACCTGATTACCTAAATGACCAGAAAATCATAGACAGAAACATGTTACTCATAAACAAAACCAAACACACCCTAAATACAGTTAACTCACATGTAATACAAAAATGAGCTAGAATACTAACCTTCATTAGCCCTAAATTTTGCTGGAAAACATTCTTGAGACCCATATCAGTAATCTTCAAACACTTGACAAGACTCAAAGACTGCAGACTACCATTGGCTCTATTTGTAATCCGCAAAAGCGAGTCATCAGTAAACGACTCACCAACTGGCTGATCAATGCTTATGTCCCTCCACAGCAAAGGATCATGACGAACACCATCACGAAAAGATTTACAAACCCTTTCAACAGAAAGCAAATCCCTTATCCCTAAATGACCAAGGGCTAAAAACAAAGCATCATGAGGGGCACCAACACCATCATCATCACCACCTTTACCATCACAATCACCATGTATATTGATCGAATTCAAGACTCTTTTCGATTTCTCATCAAACAAAAAGAAACCATTTTTATCATCTAAACTGATTTCATCCCCAATTGATCTTTCACTGATCTTAATATACCCAATATCCTCATCAACCTCTTGAATCCACCCCCTAATCATTGTACACCCACCACTAATATTCATCTCAAAAGGATCAGAAGGCAGCTTATTAACAACATCATCCCTCCATTCCCATTCCCAACCCATATTCAAATCCAAATAATCATCAAAACCCATATCCTTATAATCATCCAAACGGCACCAATCACTGATCTTTATCGAATTAAACAGATAATCAATACTATAAACTTCAGAATCGCATATCAAATCATCAGCCATGATGTATACAAATGCAAGAAACAATAAACCCTCAAAATAATTTTGAAATAAGGGTTGAGGAAATAACACGAAATCGTTATTTGTATAAAGCTTAACACCAACCAACTTGTTAACAAAAAATAAACCAATAATTGGGTGGAAATTGCTCAGCTTTTCAAGGGGAAAACGAATAAAATGAAATGGGGTTAGATTAATTTCAAAGGAAAGCAAGAAACATATGTGAAATTGATGAATATGTATGGAAATTAGGGTTAGATTAGGGGGTATGATGAGGGTGATGATTATTATGGGAACAAAAAAGAAACAGATCTGACCTCATTGAAGGTTGATTTGTGTATGTATGTATATAGGAGTAAAGGCGAAGGAAGACATTAGCAGAAGACAAAGTCAAAGGTCAATGGCGATATCTCCATTCTCATGGAGATTATTATTCAATTTCTTTTGCTGAATTGGAATAAACGAAATTTGTTTCTTATAATTGTTTGATGTTTATCCTAAGTGAGATATTTATGTTTGGTAAAGTTCAGGATTTTATTAAATTCAAACTTTTTGGTGATTAAATTAACTAAAATATCACAAAAGTTGACTTAAATATAATTTATTATCAAATGTGTTTTAAGCTTAAGTAAACTGTAACAATTTATTTTGCTTATGGTTTACAATTCAAGTTGTATATATACCTTATGCTTTTTCTCTGTTGTTTAGATATTACTAAAAAAATGGCCATACATTCTTTATTAGTTCTAGAAGTTACAAAAAAGTTTTAAGATAGAATTGTACATTATAATGTAAGAGTGAAATAGAGGTAGACCCAAACTGAACTCGATGGAGAAAAATGGATAGGATTTGTTAGACTGCATTTTTTGGCGGACATGGTTCAGAATAGAAGTAGTTGGATACGTAGGATTAAAGTTAAAGATGTTTAGCGGAGGCCGGAGGGTCCAAATAAGGCTTACATATGACATAGGATTAACGTTAAGGTCGTTTAGGGGCTTAAATTTTATTATCCTTTAGTAGCCTATGATTAAGGATAAAATTTTGCGATACATATTTCTTAATATGTATTGGGTATAGATGGAATGTGATCCAGTTTATATTTATTGTCTATGTATGTTTCTTGTCGTCTATGGTATTAGTGATCTCCTACTATGTGTTGCTTCTTTGCTTATAGTCATTCTATGTGTCGCGTTTGTGTTTTGATACATGAGGTGTTGTTGATGATCTCTTATGTGGTGATTATGCTTTGTGTTAGTTATATTATTGTGAAGTTGTGGGTATCCTTGAAAGCAATCTTTCTATCCAGTGTGATAGATGTAAGGTTGGTTTACATCTCATCTTCTTCGGACCTCGTCTATACTTATGTTATAGATGAAATTTATTGGGTTTGGTTATGATTATGAATATGATATTATGATGTAAAAGCCAACAAGCAAGTACCTAAATAAATGTTCCATGTAAGGTTTACAAAATATATAAAACAAACATGTACTTTTAAAAAATCTCATTCTCAACTAGCCCTATCTTATACAACTACCTATCATATTCAGCATGTGGTTTTTTAACATATAAAAGAACCCTCAACCGTGGTTTGTGGGAAGTTCTCTAACCCCCTCACCTACATGTCTCATTTTATTTTCACTATATATGTTTCAAAATTACTTAAAAAAATAGAACATTTGCTCCGTTCATTCATTTTAGATTGACATCTGAGAGGTCAAGATATATCTTTATTTTTATTTTTATTTTTATTTTTATATTGTAATAAAATAGTAACTATGAATTACATGTGGTAGCACAACATTCAATCTCACCAAATTTTTTCCGCTTATTTTCTAATAAATAATTACATTACTTACTAATAAATTATTTATTATTTATTAATTACAAATATGTTTTTAATAATTTAAGAATGATATATTTTTCTTAATGTTATTTTTAAGGAAATAACTTTTTTTTATAAAAATAAGAAACTTTTCTAAAACACCATTCTTTTTTAAAATACGAAATATTTTAAAATTGGTTTAAAAACATATAGTTAGTGACACATTAAAAACTAAATTTTAAAAAATTGATATAATTGTTTTATTACTTATAGTACTTAATCATATATAATTTTAATTATATATTATCTTAAAATATCATTTTTATAACTAATAAAATATCATTTTATTTAATATTTCATTTATAACATGTGTACCACACGAGTTAATAAAACAAGTTTTTCTTTATAATGAAGAACAACACATCAATAAATAAGGTTTTGAATAGCACTATCCTGTTGTTTTTTCTTTATATTAAGAAAATGAAGGTGTGAAATGTTTTTTAATCAACCAGATTACAACGTAAATGATGATGTGCAATATAATAGAAAATAAAATTTGCTTAATAAAATATGTATGCATTAAAACTTTCAAAGATAAGTCGTTGTATCAAGCTCGATATGGAAATATATAATAAATCTTAAATGATAGTTATTTAATTTTGTAAACCAATTAGGCAATTAAGGCGCTCCCCAATAGAAAATTTCACAAAGAATTGACAACTGGGCTATAACCACCCTTTTATTTAAAAAGCCAATAATATAATATAATATATAATATAATTAATATTTGAATACATAATATAGAATGAAATGACACGTGATTTTAATTAAAAAAATGCGACTGCGATTATAGTTCGTGACGTTAAAGTAATGTGTTTCGTGTTTCATCCTTTTCTTGTGATATTATATTTTGTTTGTTCGTTTCACAACAGTCTAAAAAGTCAAAATAATCTTTATTATGTCAAACTAATCTTTAGTATTAACTTTTTTAATATATTATATTAAAGAAAGTACCAATTATGAATCGATTCAGTTATAAATATTTAAGAGCATTCACAGTGGAGTCTTTAAAAATATGTAAGTGTGTTTGGTATATTATATGGAATGGTTTTGAGTGGTTGTGAGTGAAGGAGAGAGAAAATATTATTGTGGATTGGTATATTTGAAGAATCACTGTTCAATCCTTATAATTTTTTTAAAATTTTTTAAAGTGGTTGTGAGTGGAGGAGAGAGAAAAAAGTAATGATAAGAGTATAAAAGTATTATTTAATTGAAAAGGAGAGAGAAATTGTAGTGATTTTTAATGTAATTATATGGATAAAGATAAGTAACCCACTGTGAATGCTCTAAGGTAAATGTTTAATAGCTAAGCAAAACTAAAAAGACTATAGTTTGATTTCTTTTAAATAAATATTTGAATTTAATTCAGAAATGGATGTGGATCTATTGGTAAATCTAAACTTGTATCCTTCTTACATATCAATTATCCACATGAATCCTTAACTTTCTATTTTCTTATTTTTTATCAGTTTTTTTCATTTATTAATTTTAAGTCATTGTAATTGTTACTACAGTTAAGTTCGATTCTACTCTTGAGGTTTGTTAAAAATAATGATTTTCTTGTAAATGATTAAAAATATCAATTTACCTTTAAAAATTTCATAAGTTGTATTAATTGTATTACAAAAGTTTTATTAGTTTTTCAACTTTATCCAAAACAATAAATTTTTTAAATAAAATTAAAATAACATATGAAACTTTTGAAGATAAATTGATTTAATTAATATTTTAGAAAAAAATAATTCTTTCAGTCAAACCTTAGAAAACAATTTTAAAATTAACTCTTATTACTATTTGGACATGGACATTGTGTAAATCATGAAGCCTTTACACGAATCAGCCTCCAATGGCCTTTAATTAGCTCTTAAAAAATTAGCTTGTTAATAACTCGAATTAATAAAAAACGAGGCTTAAATCTGAGCTTGACTAGTCATACCATGAGCTAGGGTGTTCATTTTCGGATATTCGAAAATTCCGGATAGTGGATTTCACTATCCGAATCCGAATCCGAAATTTCAAATATCCGAAATTTAGGATTCGGATTCGGATATCCGAAATTTCGGATTCGGATTCGGATATCCGTTCGGATATCCGAATTTCAAACAAAGTTTTATTATTTAAAAATTTTATAAAAATATAATAAAATTTTATTGAAATTTATTTCATATATCCGAAGTTTTTATTAAAATATCCGAAATATCTGAAAATATCCGAAATATTTAATTAATATTTAATATTTTTAATTTTTTATAAAAATATTTTGGATATTTCGGATATCCGAATTTCGGATTTTCGCATATTTCGGATTCGGATATTTTTGAACACTCCTACAATGAGCTATGTATATAAATAGAAGTAACTCTTTGTTTGATGGAATAAATATGTAACTATATAAAAATGTTATTATGTATTTCATTATGATAAAATTAACTATTGAAAAACAAATCTGGATTTTGAGCTTGACTGGTCGAGTTTATTATTTATATAGATTTTATAACTTTCTATTTTATGAAGTAAATATGTAACTACATAAAAATTAATATCATATAATTTGATAAAATTAACTAAATTATGTATATTATAGATAATATATTTATAATTGTAAATTTATTATACATAATTAATATGCATATGTTAATAAAACAATTGAATAATCAATAGAAAAGTGAAAATCAAGCTTTACAGTTATAATTTGATAAATAAAGATTCAGTTTCATACTCAAAACTCTTTTAAGTAAGATAAATTAAGGTCAGCCGGACTTGCTATTGTTTCTTTAATTATATTGAATAAGTTTATAACAAGTTCAATAAAAACACATCAAAATAGTAGGTGAAGCAACCCACAAAATTTCATCAGCTTTAACCAAAACATATTCTTCATCTACAACTTAACCTGTAAATTCATCATTCAGTCAAATGACTGCACATCCAGCAACACTCATTGATCAAACATTATAATTATTGGCATCAAACTATGAGTTTATCACACCCTCTAGCTGATGGGTAAAACACCATGGCATATATATGTTCTCAAACCCAACCCAACTCAACCCAACCGAGCTCAGTAGATTAAAGAAAACGGTACAACACAACTAACGATACATAGAGCATCATGGCTTTCTTATTTGTATCACTATCAGGCACCAGGTGGATCCATTGAGACTCTACAAAGTTGGAGGTATCCATATGTATCCATGAGTTTGAACATAACCCGCCTTTTCAGCCAACTTGTCCGCTTCTGCGGGCCCTCTGCTTCCGGGCTTGTATGGAAGCGGTTTCATTTCACCTCGATCTATTCTGTGCAGAAGAGGTGTGAAAATCTCCCAGGCCGCCTGCTCGTTTATTAAATATAATGTTAGATTGTGAGCTCAGTAGAGGTCAAAAAATGGCTGGTGAGCAAGTTGGGTAACATGTCAAATTGGCAATTTTCTAGTACATGTTGATTTGGGTTGAACTACCATATTATTCACAGTAAACTGTTATGCTTCATTGAATTATGCCTCCATATTATTCACAGTAATAACGTTGTGTTCCATTTCCTATATTCTGTAAAACAGATTATTATGTAATTTGGACCACCTGACCCCCCCCCCCCCCTCTTCCTTCCCACCCCACCCATGGGCGTTAGTGGAGTTGATACCACGTTTTAAAAAACACATTGGTCAGCTTTCAACTCGTTTGAAGCGATTACAGTTTGCTGAATGTTCTTTATGTCACCCATTTGATGTATTAGACAAAAGAAAAACCAAATCAACCCGTTGAGAAGTAACTAGCTAAAAATGTGATAAGAGATTTGATTGATTTATACCTTTAGCTCATCTCTACGAACAAAATGTTGTTGGTCGCCCCTTATTCTGTAAACCAGATATAAAATTTGTTAAAACTTTTAACAAGTGATACATAGCTTTCTAATTATGTACTTGTTGTGCTTATATGCTCATGTCCAGTATAACTAATAGCTTTCTATTTTCTCATACTATTTAAGATGCATAAAATAAGAGACTAGTTTTTTTATTTTCTATTGATACTTACGTGTCAAGAATCAAACGTTCATAAGCCTCCGGAATTATGGTTCCTTGATACCTCTGTCCATACGACAAATCTAACTCACTCTGAACGGTTCTCATCTCAAGCCCTGGTTGCTTGACCTACACAGGAGATTACGTTAGACACCGTCAAATGTCCAAAATACCCTTCCGGTATGGATGAAAATAGGGGATGCATACTGTTAGTTTCATGTACATGGCCTCTGAAGGTTGAAGCCTAATGACAAACTCATTTCTGCCTTGTTTTTGACCTGAGGGGGTATACAAGTGTTGATCAATCTCAAGCAAAGCGAATAGCCCGACCTAAAGATGGAATTCTTACAAAATCTCTTTAACATACATTTATATATGTCACCAGGAACATCCTTAAATTGCACCCGTA
Organism: Flaveria ramosissima; assembly: GCA_025215565.1. Lineage (NCBI taxonomy): Eukaryota > Viridiplantae > Streptophyta > Magnoliopsida > Asterales > Asteraceae > Flaveria > Flaveria ramosissima. The sequence goes on from CM046039.1 coordinate 13,041,600, forward strand.
TTTCTGCCTTTCTTGAATTCAAAGCTTTCCCTGCCTTCATAATAAAGGGAACGCCTACAACATATATCTAATTAGATGTCTTAATGTATTTGCTCCACCTTGCCAGTCAAAAAATAAAATAAAAATTAAATGCATAGACGTCTAAATGTAGACAGTAAGTATTCAGGATGTGAATTAAAAAAAATAATTCCTGATGGGATATCTTATATTTGAAAGAAGTTCATATCATATTACGGATATAAGGTGGCAGTTTGGTCTCATTTTTATTTGTTAATGGGTAGATCCAGGTTGTGCTGTATTTAAATGGGTCAATTAGAAGATTTAGCTCAGAAGTTTGAACTGGTCAAATGGCTTGAAAATCGCCTAAAGTCTATTTAAAAACATATAACCTCCTAAGAGTTTTATTCAAATATTTAAATTACTCTTGTGAATTATTGTTTTTGTAATCAAAATATCTAAAAAAAGAGACCAAAATGGCAAAACGTGTTTGCAGGTCACCCAACTGACCCAACCCATTTTGACCATCCTAAAATATACCAGTTTCAACCTGTTACTATACCCGCCCCTCTTGTCACTGCTAGTATGTACCATCGAACAGGCCAATGGTTATATAGCATTAAGATCAACTGGTCAACTGAACTACTTCTAGGCTAAGATATGGAAATATAAGTAAATATGAAAATATTTATAAGCAGTCACACCTTCCCATCTTTCATTATGAATTCTGAGAACCATGGTTGCAAAGGTGGGAGTGTTTGAGTTATCAGGAACTGTTGGATCATCAGTGTAGCCTTCATACTGTCCAAGCACAACTTCACTGTCTTCAATTGGAACAACAGATTGGAGAACCTAAATCATATAAGCATTAGTGAGTGAGTTGGCTTTTAATTGGTCTTTTTTGCTATTTGAAAATAAACTACAGCATAAAACTAACATAGATGTCAATTTAATAACAAAAAAAGGCAAAGCATGCACCTTCACTTTCTCATCACGAACATGCTCAGGTTTTAAAGAAACAGGCTTCTCCATAGCAACTAGGCAAAGCACCTGTAATACGATCACACTTCTTAGTAATGCATATCTCTATAGGGATAATTTATGTATTATTACAAATTTTCCTTTACCTGTAATAGATGATTCTGAATGATGTCCCTGATAATTCTGTTAAAATAAAGAACACAAGAATTTCACAATACTTGAAAGGGTCATGACTCATGAGAAATAAAATGAACAGTTTTAATGGCAACAAATATAATACAGTTTGATGGGCAGATGATAATTACCATCAAGTGAAAAGAAATAACATAAAGAATGAAATAGATAGCAGAGTAATAACAGAAATTACCCATATTGATCGAAATATCCTCCACGCCCATCAGTTCCAAAATCCTCTCTAAACACAATCTGAAAGAAATTATAGAATAAAAGCCTATCCGTTAAAAGTGAAATTAAATAGTATGTGAACCTATGCAATAAACTTCATGAAATATCCTCACCTGAATATTAGAGATATTGTCACGGTTCCATAGAGGCAAGAAGAAGCGATTTGCAAAACGAAGTACCATCTACATATTTGTTAAAGAAAGTTAAACAAGAAGCAATATTTGAGGAAATTTCAAAGAAATTTTGTGCCGTATTAAGTTTGAAATTACCAAGTTTTGCACCAACTCTTTCCCCAAATAATGATCTATACGGTAGATTTGTGGTTCCTCAAACAGTTCTCCAATCTGAGAACTGAGTTCTTCAGCAGAAGCCAAGTCCCTACCAAAGGGCTTCTCAACGACAATTCGAGTCCAACCACCAAGATCAGCTATACAAATAATAATCTAACTTTCATTAATACAGTTATCACACATATATAACATGCACAAAAGGCTAAACTTCCATTAATTCTATGTTTATATGATATATGTTACCAGTTTATACCGCCCACAATGCAAAAAAGAAAATGATAATTGAGCTGAGATTAGGAATGCATACATTTGTTCATGCAATAATATCTTATCATTTTGCAGACTGATGGATATACAGAAGGAGGAAGAGCAAGATAGAAGAGTCTTCTGGATGATCCTTCTGTACTGTTCTTCGACAACTCATACTCAGATATTGCCTTGTCTAACAAGCGAAATCCCTCCTCTTTATCATAAGCACCAGACACGTATTCGATCTATACAAACAATCACAAGTCATGATGTTTCACATGATTATTATATAGCTACAAACCAACAAGAAGAAACATCAAAACACGAAAAGACAACTTTTTTAGATGATCAGTGAACACCTGCATCTCCATTCCTAAAACTATTATATGAGCATTGGTGATTCAAGATCGAATTAAAGTAAGATCATATCGATTGTATGTCTTACCAATTGCAGAAACTGGGCTACATCTTCCTCATGTGTTTCCTCAAAGCCTTTACAAGGTGTAAGATATCTGCAGTAATAGATCAAACAGACCAGTAAAACCATATACTTGTAATTCTAGTAATGATCTCATAATCTGATTCTACATATGAACAAATCTCACCCGCGAATTCGACTTCCCAAATCACTGTTCGACATGGCGCTCCTGGCGTAGCCAAAGATATGAACATCCTGAGACTGAATAAACCCCTGACGGTACAGATGAAACAGTGCAGGAAACGTCTTCTTCTTCGCGAGATCACCCGAAGCCCCAAGCACGATAATCGAAAGGCATCCGACTTCAGGCACATACTCATTCAACGAAGACTCGGTCCTAATCGGAGCTCTATGTTCAACAGTCCATTGACCAGACCCCATCTCTACACCTTCAAAAACTCCCAATCAAACTTAACTGCTTAACTCCAACGCCACTCCTATACAACACAACAAATTCCAAATCAAACACGACAACCAACAGTATACAGATTCAGATCACATGATCTGAAAGTCGGAAACTACAGATTACAAAATTCTCTATAGATCAAATTTCAATTACTAAACCCTAAGCTGTTTTCAACAACAGATCCAAACTACAACATAAATCAACTAGTTTACCTGATCACGGGGCGATGTAAACTATGAATCAGGAGGATCGAATCAGACAATAATAATAATCAAAAGTTGTATTGTAATAGCAGAGGATGAAACAGCATAAAGCACCTTTTAGAGATCAAATTAGCAAGAGATTAGGTGTTGTTGTTGGTGGTTTTAACTATTAATGATGATTGAATGTTGAAGGTAAAGGAGTTTGAATTGAAATTGTTCGGTGGTATTCACCAACCACCACCTCTGTGTGTGTGTGTGTGTGTTTTTCTTGACCTTGCCGTCAGCAGCCACGGAGGTTGATGCGACACGTATTTGTCGCGGAATATTCTGAAAAAATATTGAAAATTAAGATTAAACAAGTTATAAAAATTATTAAAAAAAATACAGATAAGCGACAATGTAGTATTAGGAATTGCAAAACAAACATAGTGTTTGTAAGCATTTGAATCAGCTTTTTAATAGTTCAGATGTCTGAATGATTCAACAATTAATGGTTCGGACTGTTTGTTTCGTGAGCAAATGTCTAAATAGTTCAGACATTTGCCTCTGAATGGTTAAGCATTATAATAATGCTGAATGGTTAAGACATCTTATCTGAATTGGTCAGACATTTGCATTTGAATAGTTAAGCAATATACTAGCTTTTAATGGTTCAGATCTCTTATTGGTTCAGTACTTAATCATTTAGAAATTATCAAACATCATTTTAATGTTGAAATATTCTAATTTTAAATACACGATGACAAATACTTGTTGAAATAAAATCAAATTTGAAGAATGAATGGGTGACTAATAATAATTTATACAGACAGTGGTAGAGCTTGAACATCCCCGTACGCGAGGGGGGGCGAGCTCGATATTTATATAGAAATTCATAATAACGGGCCAAAAAATTTACACTACCAACGAAAAAAAGAAGGGGGCGGCGACACCCCACCCCTCTGGGCCCCACTATCCTCTGTCATTGCATACAGACTTTTTTTGCGCGGTTTTACTTTTGTCGTTAAGAGTAATGTTACTTGTATGGTTGTTAAAGATGTACATTTGTTTTACACTTAATTTTATAAGAAGTGTTGTTTTTTATTTTTCATATATAATTATTGTTGTGAGGAGAATCAAGTGTAAATTTATAATGATAATACAAATGTGTTTGTTTTTTTTAAAGAATATGAAAATAGAGGTGTAATAGGTTCAACTGTTAATATAAATAATTATTGGTTAGAAGGTCATATAAATCAAATTATTAAGATTTAAATTATCTTTTAGAAAAACCATTTAAAGATGTTTCGCGTGATCTTATAACTTGCCATGTTAACTAGAGAGAGTGTTTGAAAAGAAATGTAATTTTTTTTTAATATGAAAGTGAGAGAAATCTTAAATTTTGCCATAAACATAAGTGTCTCCTTTAAAGAGAGATGAATGTATGATATGTCGCAAAACATATATTTTGTCGTCTATACGGCTATACTACTTTCAATGTTGCCGTCCAAAAGAAAACACATTTCAACGTTAAAAGTTAAAACTATCTTTAATTTCAATGAAAGAATATGTCAAAATTTCTTCGATGACTTCTGAAGAATTATTGTTTTATAGAACGAAAAAGTGTTTTCATTATTTAGAAATTCTTTATATAAAAATTATCCAATTAACATAAGATATATGTATGCAAAAGTTTTAGTATATAAATGATGACCAACCATTAAGATCGGAGCAAAGTCTAAGGTAGCGTTGAGCACGCAGGTTATGAAAAGCGGAATATAATAAATCATTTAGTGTGAATGGAAAAAGATATGTTTGATTGGTAAAGTTAATGAAAAAAATTATTACATAGTTGATTTCATTCTCTCAAATTAATTCTATACACATTCTTTTTTCATTTTTTTTTTATCATTAGTCACTAACACCACCCACTCACCCACCACAACAACCACCACCGGCCACCAAGATCGATCGTTACTAGCCACAACCCACTCACCCACCACATCAACCACCACCGGCCACAAAAATCGATCGTCACCGCCTACCATTGCCCCCCCCCCCCCCCCCCGGGCCGCCAATCGCCCGCTGCCGCCAACCACCGGTCACCCGCCGCGCCACCAACCACCGCCGTCGGCGGGAACCACCACTAGCCATCTTCACCATATCCACTTTTACATTTTATTCTTTTATTTTTTTCCACTAACAAACAACACAAAGTAATAATTTATTCCATTTATAAAGGGTAAACAAACAGAACAATATGATTCATTTTATTCTCTCATTCATTCCATTCTATAATTCATTCCATTTATTCATCCATTTCAATACATCATACCAAACGATTCCTAAACATATTAATCTCATTCCAGGTGGGCCGAATCTCGTTAAGCCCTAAAGTAAAACTGGCGTACCAATAAATCTTATATAAATAAAAACCACACCAACAACAATAATTAGATTGATTATTCTCTCTTAAATTCTTTATACTGTTTCATTAAACATACATTAATCATGAATACGATATTGCTTGTGTGCTACTTCTCTTACTTGCCGCGCATCCCACTTTCTCCTTGTCGATGGAGGGGCGGTGTTCCCGCTCCAACCATGCCCTCCTTCCCGCTCATCCAATTTCATTCTTTGCAGTTTCTCTAGATCAAAATGAATATCGATAAATAGTTTAATCATCTCTCTACCATCTCACCCTCTCTACTTCACCATACACCTCAGTCACTTCCATCCCTTTCTTCAAACCACACCCACCACCAAAGACTCACACAACTCCTCAATTGGTAGGTACTAGTTAGCGTCTATTGGTTTTGGTGGTGGCGGTCCCATTAATTTGCTTATTATTATTTAAATCACATGTAGTGATATATGATTAAATAGGTGTCCATATATGATTCACAAGATAAAACTTTTGAATGATGTATAATAATTGGGATTCTTTTGTTCATGTGTTATGAGGGTCTTAATTAAGCAAATGTTTGGCACAAAATAAAAATATTTATTAGTTTGATTTGAATTACTTCAACTTTATTTTTCCTGTAAGTAGTTATATGGTTTTAAATATGTATTAGTTATGCTAAAAAATTTAGGGTGTTGTAAAAAAGTAAACAACAATAATAAAAGTATAGATAGTAATAATATAAACACTTTGATCTGTGAAACGTGCGAAATTAGAGACTATATATTAATTATTACGGATTATGAACTATTATTGCTATATCATTACATGTATAATATGTTGGTAGTTTAAATAGAAAGATTACCCGATATCGTACATGCACAAACGTAATATATTTTTATTAATACTATCTTAATAAGATTATTAAATTGAAAATAGTGGCAAAACCAAAAATGGTCATTTCATCGCGAGTCATCTAGAGTGGGTGGCATCATCCTACTCCTTACCACATACCCAAACGATGCCACCCACAATACTGAAGCCTTACTTCGTGTTTTATATCGACATGACTATGTCACTCAACACCATGATTTTTTATATTTATGTAGTTCTTCATGGGGTGGAGAAAGACTAGCATATGATACCGCTATTCTGCCTCACCTTATCGTTTCGCCATAAACATGTCTTGCCCTTAGGCAATCAATATGTAATATACTAATCAAAGTAATGTAAAAGTTAAGACACTAAAATAGTATATTTAATAAATTATTTTTGATCAAGAACTAAAAAAAGTAATTCATTTTAATATATTAATCATACTAGAATATAATAAATTTGGTATGACACTAACAATCACACTAAAATAAATGTAAAAATGTATGTGAATAAGCTTAAAGGTTAAAAGTAAAACAAATGATCAATTGATTTGAATATAAACAATTTAAACTGCAAATAAGTCAAAGCAATTTGATACAAACGGAATGATAACATTACGACAACGTTCAATATAAATTACAATAGGATTTACAAAATTCCTATAAAAAAACTAGATTACAAAATTACTTGTAAATTATAAAGTATAATTGAATTGTGATCTATATATATTTCTAGTTTCTAGTTAAAAAAAGTGAGATAACCAACCACATACTGTTGTTTATCGTAGTAGCAATACAATATAGGATTCCATCAAATAGATGTTACATTCTACTTCTAAATGATGATCTAGAAGAACAAGTTTACATGAAAGAACCTAAAAGTATTAGTTTACATGAAAAATTTTAAAAGTAAAAGTTTACACGAGATAATCTAAAAGATCCGTCACAACTAGACAGGAGCATAAGGTTCGTAAATTTGTTAAATCCAAATCATACACAAACAATGATATGAGATTCATGTCAAATGGTTGTGAATTAAACCAATCGGACATGTGTGTGTTTATTGTGCTTAATAAGCGTGAAAAAAAGAGTAATTGATCCCTGCGATACGGATTACATGATAGAACATAGTGATGTGATCTTGAAATTTCATTGTTTGCAAGTAACATCATCTATTTCTACACACTATGAAAGTGCTTTTATTTTGACTAATTGCCCTCGTATATGAAACTTGTTTTAAGAAAAAATAGTTTGACAGACCATGTGACTAATGGCTTAGCTAAAGATTTAATGCATGAGCCTGGCCAATGAGTCCTAGATCAACTGGTTTAGGATGAGACACCCTATGATTTTCCAAAGTGGAGGTCATGGGTTGGAGTCTCACTAGGTGCAATATGCTCCTGGTGGGCCAAGGGTTTTACCACAGTGGACCTTTAGGTGGTGGGTTTCCCTTGAAATGGTGGGCGAGCCGGGTCACCAGCGATGTCTGTGTTCGCGGGCGTGGGTGGTCTTTCGCCAATGGGTTTACCCGGGTGACCGAGCTTAAAAATTATTCGTTGGCTATTAAAAAAATACATGAGCCTGCAATATGGATGAGATTGTAGTCTAGTTAAAATCTCTAATGGTGAGACATCCTCTTTTAGTGTGCAACACTAGAAGTTGACTTCAATGTAGAAAGCTCATACTCAGAGATTGAAACACATGATATATATTCATGCATATGCGTTTAAACATGCAGTAAAGGTTCTGATGAGGTTTGTCATCTTAATTGTTTATTTAAAGAAGGCAAAGTGGATTTTAATAATCCAAACTATTACTAATTGGCCGACAATAATCCATAATATTGATTTGGCCGGTAACAATCCCAACTTTTATTTTTATTACCAACAACAATCCGAATAACATAATTATTAAAAATTTACGCTTGATTTCAGCTCGATTTCATTCACAATAATGAATATTAACGAAATGAGAAACATACAAGCTAAATCGAGTCTAAAATAAGTACAAATCGAGTGTGAATGTATGATATTTATACTACTGGACTGTTGTTAGTACTAAAAATGAAAGTTGGGATTATTACCGGCCAAACTAATAGTATGGATTATTATCGGTCAATGAGTAAAAGTTTGGATTATTAAAATCCAATTTACCTTTAAAGAAAAATGCAGGTATGTGATATAAAGAACCTACCTAGGTGAGCGTAAATAATGGTATATAGATTAATAAATGACGCATCGGTTAGTGTATGTAATGTATATGAACACAGATACAGGATTTAGTGTAAATAATGGATTAGGATTTCTTGACTCATTGATTATCTCTACGTCCTGAACCGCAAAACTCCCCAACAAATAACTAGTGTGGTGTTTTGCATGAAGATATGCTTTAGGTTCCAACTAGAATCCATTCACTAAATGTCATTTTTACGTTATTTTTTCATTTATAAATTTTGTTAAAACCCAGTTAATAAAATATCATGTCACCAACATGATTGACAATCAAGGAAGCAAGGTGCAACTACCTTGTTGCACCATCTCAGATGTTGACTTTGATCAACAACTTAAAAGTTGCATTTCGTATAACTAAAAATATGAGCATCATACATACACTTACTTGTAAGTATCTAATATGTTCATTATGACCATTGTGCGACCCATTTTGACCTCGACACGTTCTGGGGCGTACCCACAAAGCCCATTTTGCCCCTCCATGCCAATCGGACCAAACTTGTCTGCACAAATGAACAAGTTAGTCTTTTCCATACAAATATAAGGTGAAATAAAATCATATAACAATTTACAATATATTTGTGGTACAATGCCAAGAATTTGTATGAATTTGTATATAAACCAACGAAAAATCCAGGTGCCAGACAACATGATTTACACAGTTACAAGTCATCTAAAATTGAAAGCTCGGATTGGATATGTTTTTTTATAACAAACATTTCATTACGCAACTCTACATATAAACAGCTGTCACATTTTCAACCATTTTGGCTTCACCATCTTCTTATCAGCAGGCTTGCGCTCTTGAACAGGAGCAGGGGCGGTGGCTGCTACAGACTCAGTGGTGGGAGCTTGGTCAACCTCAGGTTTGACCTCTTCGGGTATGAGTTCCAGACCTTTTAAAGACATGACATCCTCTTTAAGGAACGGGCCTGATGTAACATCACCGTCACCTGAAACCCCACAAAACACACCACCAAACTTGACATGAGTATAGTATCATGCGTTTAAAAGTAATGATTCTAAATATAATAACGAGAATTACAGTTTTGATTTTCAAAATGTTTAACTACTAGCAAGTAGAAAGGACTGAAGTAGCATTCAAGCATGCAAGATTAATGAAAATTAAAAATTACACCATAAGTTCAACACTAAATTATTAATTCTGTGAGAAATGTGAGTCAAGTACTGACCTTTTGGTTGATCATAAGAAAAATATACTATTGCACCAGGAGCGAAGCCGGCAGAATAAAAGTCTTGAGACATGTCTTTTATTTGCTTCTTTGGAGGTGTAGTGTCTGCAAAAAAGAAGATTCCAATACTCCACTTTAACAAGTTTGGCTCAAAATGGGATGGTTCGGGGAGACCCTAAACCACTTTTCTTTTTCGTTTCATGAGCTCTACGCCTCTATATACAATTAATATGGTAAATATGATTTGAAAAACTAGGTTGTGACAATAACAATCTAACTTTTCTATAAAACGAGTTTAGGAGGTTCTATATACTTCAATAAACTTTGGACAACTTTTGATCTATTCAATCCGTTTCCATTTTAGCTAGCTTTTAAAAACTTTAACCATTTGACTAATTAAAAAAAAGTATAATCTTTAACCGGATCAAAATTGCCACTTATGTGTTATATAGGTAGGAGTATAAAGTATGCTCACATATATAAAAAGGGAGGTCTGGTTGAGCCAAAACTTTCATTAGAAGATCAATTAAGCTTTGAATTGTCTCAGATGGATGAAATGTGGCTTCTAATGTGTGGTTATCTGGAAACCTAACCCGAATCGATGCCTGAAAAAGAGGAAATAAAGTTATATAAAAATAGTTTATAAACAGAAGGCGCCAAATTCACTTCCCTTCGAGTAATACAACATTTACCTTGGTAATCCTTGATCTACGGGCAGCTTCTTCTGCTTCTCGAATTTTTCTTGTCTTCAAAAATTTATCTGCCCATAAATGCACTCATCAGTAATATATTATTCACGTAACAACATGATTCCAACATCAACCCATCTTTTACCATATTAATACTCTCACCTTCCTTTTTTGTTGCCATAATGCGATAATAATCTTCAGCAGTCATTTCATAAAACTCATCTGGCTCCTCTGCAAATTGGAAAACAAAAATAAAAAGTCATTACACCTTAAAAGGATACATACAATGCATCTTGCATTTGATCATTTGTAAGAAGCCTAACAGAAGAAAAACTGCATACCATTCTTGGTTGGCTCACTTGGTGTTTGAGAGGATGTTGTTGTCTCAAACACACGAATTTCTCGTCCATAATTTTGCTTTGCTGCAGCAAGCTTTTCCTGATTTACCAATACAATTGGCAGATTACAAGTTTAGATTTACCAATAGATCCACATCCATTTTTACAAAATTAAGCAGACAATATATATTACATTCTACAAAATCTTTATACTTTATGGATAAATGATTTATACACAACAGTTTCTGAGAGTTAAATGGTTTTAACAACGTTTATCCAAAATTGAATGATTGATACTCATTGCCCCTTTCTTGCTCTAGTTTCTATCTTCATGTAAGTTAACATTCAACAAAATTAACAGCCCAACATGTAAAGATCTCAGATGGATGACAAGAAGATTAAGCACAGTACCAAAAGCAAACTTACAGGTAGAAACTCTAGCAAACAATCTCATACCAAAAAGCTCACTAATTACATAACAATTATGCATCTTCTAATTTTATCACTTTCCCCAAAATCAACGTTCGAATTTCGACCGATAATGGAAATGAACAAACAGCGCAATTCGATCAATCAAATCGAGATTATACATTACATACAGGTTACTGATCGATGAAAGATCATAAAACCCTAATTAAAACCATTTCGTGCCAGTTAAAATATTATGAGTAGAAGAATAAAACCTTGGCAGATTGAGGGTCCATAAGATAAGTAATGGTGATTCCACTTTGCTTCAATATGTTGGTATAAAACCCTATTTGTGTTTTGATATGCGTTTTCTTGCACAAAAAGATTCTTTTTCGACAGCAAAGCTATTATTCTTGTTTGGATATTGGGCTGGTCAACGTTTCGCAATTGGGCTGTATGAAGCGTTATGTGCGTATTAAAGCCCACCTGCTCAACTAATGGTTTCTCTTTAATGTCAAAAATAGGAATTAAGCCCGCTACCAGCGCGATCTGTCGGGTTTGAGAACTTTGTTACGTGTGTTGAGATAGTAACTTTGAATCTTTGATGTTGTTAAGTGCATCAAAGAAATGTATGAAGTTGTAGCGTTTGGTATGGATAGAAAAGAGTATTATAGGAGGCACGTCATGACGTAAATATGACCTAACATTGAAATGATAAAATCGCACAAGAAAAAGAAACTACTTGGAAAAACATATATGAAAAGAGTAAAAGCAAAAAAGCATAAAACAAATTGTGCAACATGTGGGACTCAAGCCTATGTCACACAATTCAAATTACTAAGAACTTAGCACTCCATCACAACCAACTTTAGTTTAAACAACTGAAATCATCACGTTTAAATTATACGGAGAAAGACTAAAAGTGAAAAAGAATCCACCCAACCTTTAATTTTTTATTTGCTTTCTGTGACATCCGTCATCAACAGGTCCGTCAATTGACTCGAAATCCGTTATTTCTCTTTTCGCGCATTTATTATTTTTGCGTAATTAATTTGTTTTCGAACCGAATCTCATCGTATCTCCCTTTCGTGCCAACCTTAATATTAAATAACGCTAATAATATAAAATTTATTTTATTGTTACCGTAAATATTGTTAATATTAATAATAATAATAATAATAATAATAATAATAATAATATTATTATTATTATTATTATAATTAAGTCCAGGGTTTAAATTGTAATTTTAATAAACTTAAGGGAATAATTAATTGAAAGTCTAGGGTCCTAAAGGTAACATTAATATTATATATATAACTTACGGTTTTGGTCAACCCTAAAACGCAAATCCGCCGTGAACCTGCCAAGGCTGTCCTCCGCGCACATACAGCTCCGTTTCAGCCTCCCTTTGCCGCCGTAGCCACCGTCGGTTGCCGACGTCTCGCCGTTCAATCGTTTCGCAAGTAACCGATCGTCGTGAAAGTCGTTTCGTTTTGTTTCGTTCCGTTTCGTTGGTTCGGTTCCGCGCTCTAACTTGATGTGTATATATATATATGCGTATATGCTTGCTGTTGTATGTATATAGTTGTACGGTGTGTGTGCGTGTGTGTTGCGGATATGCCGAGAGGAACACAGCAGCCGAAGGCTGCTGTGTATACTTATATGTGTGTATATGTATATATGCATCTCGAATGTGTATGTATATAGTATTACGTGTGTATGGTTGTATATATATATATATATATATATATATATATATATATATATATATATATATATATATATATATATATATATATATATATATATATATATATATCTATATATATATATCTATATATATCTATATATATATATATATATATATATATATATATAGCCATGTGTGTGTTGCTCCTGTATATATATGTATATGTGTGTGAAAACCGTTGTATGTTCGCGTATATGTGTGCGCTTCCGTGTGTATATATGTGTGTGTAATTTAGTGTGTGTGTGCAGGTGTAGCTTGTGTGTGTGTGTGTTCGAGAGAAGATAGCAGCCCATGGCTGCTGTGTATGCATATTAGAAGCATATATACACAATATGCATATGCTTGTGTTATATACATATATATACATATGTGCGTTTGTGTGTGTTTAATGTATGCGTACGTCGTGTGTTTGAGTGTGTTTACTGTGTGTTTCTTTTGATTTATTTTATTATTATTATTACTATTATTATTATTATTAGTATTATTATCATTATTAATATTATTGTTATTATTATTATTATTATTATTATTATGATTATTATTAATTTTATTAGTACAAGTATTATTATTATCCTTTTATTGTAATTGTTATTATTGCTATCATTACTAGTCTTATATAACGTGTGGGAGTGTATAAGTGGTTCATACATACATATTTTGCGTTTATATCGCGTGTTGAACCCGAACCGACCGAATGCATCTATTCTCTTAATCACGTCTTAAAACCTAATCATAATTAATTATAGGTGTTTGACTGTTCGTTCTTCGCATCTTTAGAAGCCTTCATTCGTTTTTATTCGTCTTTATTCAAGGTGAGTTTCGCGGCCCCGTTTTATTACAATTATTTACAAACATCAAGGGGGAAAAGTATGCTCAACCATTTTTATGCTGTGAACTTATTCAATTCTTTTGGGACTGTTGTGTTTACTGTTTTGTAAGTATTTATCTAGTACATGCATGAGTTGTCTTTGTGGTTCTGTATTCACAACTATTTAACTCCGGTGTTGGAGCCGACGGACAGGTATTGATAGTACTATTGGGTTGACACCCCCACCCTTGTTTGTTAGTATACTAGTTGGGACTGACAGTGGCCAGGAACGGGCCCTAGGGTGAATATGTTCCGACAAATTCTTTGTGTACGTCATAGGTTTAGTTGTGATGCTCATGTGATATTACTTGCTTATAACTGTATGCACTCAGGTCCTACCAAACTATTACACAGCATCAAGTTTGTTTATTATTTAAACCTGCGAACTCACCAACATTATGTTAACCATTTTGAGCATATCTTTTCAGGTAACACTCATTGAGGATTGCTAGGGATGTTGCCTTAGCGATGACCTTAGGCTTACATCATTTAAACTTTGGATGTCTTCGACAGTTGCATTTGACATTTACTTGTTATTCACATTTGATTACTTGTTCCCGGGTTGTGGGACTTATACTTATTTGTTTTGTATGACTATGTTTGTCGTGGAACTGACTAACCATGGCACAAGTCTCCGTTTGTGTCCGGTGACGTCATGACACGTTGACCTTCATCATTTAATGCATCTCTATTAATTTAACAATGTGTTATGACGATCCCGTCCGTTACATCCTCGTGTTTCCGCTATAAGCGGGGGTGTGACACTTTCTCATCTAACTTATCATACCACTAATGTTAGAAAAATAAACACATGTAAAATGATGGTTGCGGAATGAAGCAAACAGAGATCAAGGGGACAACAACTGGAAGGTAAAATAGGATTTGTAGACAACCTAAACCTCGCCATATACCTCGTTACAGGTTCCTCTTTTAGTTATATCCGACAAGTCGCTAGAGGTTCGTTCTCACCATAAAGCGTTCTAGGCGTCAGTCATGGCCCCTTGTCCTTTTTATCTCAATCTAAGTCTCTACTTAGGTATAATTGCACAACTAAAAATTATCACTTACATTGTTGGAGCATTTTCTAGTGACAATCAAACTAATTTCTTTAACTTGCAACTAGTACTCGAGCCAATGGTCACCTGAATATGAGAGATATAATGCTTTGCATACGATAAAAGAAGAGAGAAACGAATTGATATGCGCTTTCTTGCGATGGTTTTTTGTAATAGTATAAAATGTTTCTTTTTCTTATACATTAAGCGATAAATAGTGCCCTTGATTTAGTGTTTTCAAATGATACACTAAGTTTTTCTACATTAAGAGATAAATATTTCCTTTGATTTGATGTTTTCAAAAAATACACTTACTGTTTAAAAGAATATGTTTAGTAAAACCTAAAAATTATAAATTATTATTATTACATACTATGAAAAAGGCAACTGCCATCAACAGTTGTTTTTTTCACTTTTCGACATTTGCCACACAGGTTTGAAGGTTTTCCGTTTTAACCCCTCAGCACCACCCTTTTGTATATAACGACATTTGGGCTTCCTTTACCGCCGACATCATCCCCCCTGCACCGCCACTGTCTTTCGTTACACCGCCGGCCCCCAGCTCCGGCGGTCTCCGATCTGCACTGCATGTTGTCCTCTTTCCGTTCACCGCCATCGCTGTATGGCCGCCGCCTGTAACGCCGCCGCCAACACCATCGTAGCCACGGGAGGAACCAAAGGTCTTGATCACTCCGACATGACCGCCGCCGGTGGTCTGTAATGACCGCCTTTTGTGGCGTATGTCAGCGTCTCCACGTAGTTGTTTGCGGTGGCAGAGGTACCACCGCCTTTCATCTTTCTCTTATGCCAACCACCGCCGATTGTTGGTGGGTAGCAAGCGGGCTTAGATCTCGTCGGAGCTTTGGCAGGTTTGATCTTTTTAGGGTTTTTTGGTTGGTGTAATGATGCCAGTGACAGATCTTCGCGAAGGTTTAAGAGTGGTCATGGCAACCACCGACTCTTGGTGAGTGGTGTCTGGCTGTAGATCCGGCCGGAGGTAGTTCCGACCAGAGTGGTTACAATCCGACCGACGGTTCCTCCGATGACCGGGTTTGTTCTTCGCTTTTCCTCTTTTACTTATGTTGTTCCTCTTTGTATATGTGTTCTAGGGGTTTCGGTGTTTATTATTGTGTGTTGCATGTGGGTTATTTCTCTTCTTATGGTTGAGAGATGACGATGGGCTGGGGTTGGATTATAGGGATGGTGTTTGGGCTTTGCGTTTGGTAGTTTCGTGAGGTTGATTGGGTTGCACCATGGTGGTATTTCTTTGTGTTTGTTCTGATGATTGGCGTTCCTAGCATTTTGTTTAGGTGCTGTGTATATCATGTTTTTAGGCCTGCATTGGGGATTTTGAATTTTTTTGGTGAAACTTTTGTGTTTAGTTTCTGTTGGACGTTCTTGGGTCTGCAAGTCTTAGGTTTTTGGCTTTTAGTTCTTAGTTGTTTCAAGGATCTATACTGTAGGTTGTGTGGTGTGAAGGTATATGATGTTTTTTCTTTCGTTAGTAGGTTTTCGTTTAGTTGTTTCGAGGATCTATACTGCAGGTCTTCGTTTAATGCGTTTTTTGTTCACATAACATCTTTCTTTGTATTTACTTTCTTCTCTTTGCATTTTAAGGTTTTAGGAGTGGCTAACGATACCGTGACCTTTCGTAGTTTCGTGGGTCGTCTCCATCACTATCGGTGTGAGGTGTAAGGTAGCCCCGTTTTTGCCAAAGGCATAGACTCATCGGCGCAGGTTGTCATCCGTTTTGTTCCTCTGTTTTATGTGGTTTACTACTCCTGCGTGTTGAGGTCTCGGCTTCCTTTGTGATGGGCGTCAAGGTTCCGTTTTATTTGGGGTGTTTGGAGTTGCGGTGCAATTGTGATAGACCTAGCTCTTGAGACAGAGCTAAAGTTTGGTGAGCTTAGCTCATTAGAGACTGAGCTGGGGCTCTTTTTACTTGACAAGGCGATGATAATGGCCTTTCTTTGATAAGGCGATGATGATAAAAATGGGTAGGTGTGACTTCGTTGTTTTGGCGCGGCAAATGACCATTTGCAGTCACAACGAGGCGCACATTCTGAGCCTTATGATCAATAATGTGTGGCAAAAGGCGCAACGCGCCGATGGTTATCCTACTAGTTATATGAAAAAAGCATTTTGATGAATAGTAGTTGTACATTTTTAAAGCTTGATGGTACAATCAATGATGGTTTACTCTTTTTTATGCTTAAGGTACAACTGGTAATACATGTTAGCTTGCTTTTTAACCTTTGTTGTTGCATAGACTAGAGAGAGAGATGTGTTTGTGGGTTTGTTGAATGCTTGAAGGAGGTTGCCCATCGACCTATCTTTTTCGGCTAAATTGAGCCGGTCGGTTTCCCACCTGCTTTGTACCCTTCTTCTTCTTCTTTCTTCGACAGTGTTACCCGACCTCACTGCTTCACCACGCAAATTCCTCACATTGTGACTGTGGCGGTTAAGCCTAATGCCGTTCTGCCTCCCCTTTGTGGTTGAGGTGTAGCAGGCGTCGCCGTGGTGGTTATTTAGTCGTTGACGCTGTTCATGGTGGTGGTATGACCACCTGTATTGCTATATGTCTCTCTGATACCCTTTTAGGGTTTCTAGATTTACTTCTGCTATGGTGTTTTGGCTGTGACTGTTGGTGTCAATGATTGGAGCTGTTTGCATGGCTTATGGATGTGATTTGCTGTTGAATCCCAGTCATCGCCGGCCGGAGTTGCCACATTTAAGACTTTATTCATTTGTTGTTGGGTTACCTAAAGTTTGCTTTAGGTTTGTTAATTTCTTCATTTCTTTGTAAGTTAGTTGTGTCAATGATGATGAGGGTTACCGCTTTTGAGACTTTTTTGGTTTTGATGTTGTTATGGTTGATTGAATTCGTGTTTCAATTAGCGATGTTGATGATGTTTTAGTTGGGGAATTTGTGGGAGAGAAGCTAGGTTGTGAGTATGGTGGAGACGTGAATTTGATTGTTGAAGATCCATTGACGTTGTTGGAGAAATGTTACACCTAACTAACTCTGTCGCATGCTTCTCATGGAAGCAAATCCACAGAGATTTTTTATCTGCCATAACCGATGGTTTTTGTCTACTGAAAGTCAAAAGTATGTTCTTTATATATTATTCAAGGACAAGAGTAAAATGTATACTTTTGGAGCTATATGAACTTCAGTTCCAACTCAATTCTCAAAAAAATAATGAAAAGAAATTCACATATGTTGGGTGCCACCGTTATTTGCTAATGTCAATGATGATGAACATGTGTTCATATGAGGCTTTTTGTTTTGGTTCTGCGGCTATGATGATACCTCAAAACAGGTTTTGGTTGATTTGGCTTGGCAACTGTTTTTGGTCTGTAGCCGCAACCGGACATCGGTTCTGAGCCGCACTTTGACGATTACATTGCCTCCTATCATAGACGGTCGGTTACTGGTGTCATGTCGTTTGGTGAAACTGTTAGGTTGTGGCTATGAAGATGGAAAAAAATATTTGTCCGAGCATCGATTTTCCCCATCCTTAAGGCGCGCAACGCGCGCCGGGTACAAACTCTAGTGTGTTTAAAGTTGTAGTTTTAAATTTTGATGTGAGTCCAAACTGTATCATACTTTGGTATATCTATATTCTTATATCTTATATATTTATACGTTTCTTAACTAATCATGGGCAGAACCATCTTGGGAATGATGTGATCAATTGATATCGTTCTTTTTTGGTTCTAAGTAAAACGTATAATAAGTAATTTCGAATGACACAAATCTTTTTTTATAAATGGCACCATTATTTTAAGAAAAAAAAATAATTATGACCTTTATTGCCCACTGGTTATTAAAAAACTTATATAAAGGTTTTTTTTATAAGTAGAAAAAGTAATTAATAATAAGTTATATAAAAATTTAAATAAATATTATTGTGTTAGTTGTGTAGATTGTAAGGTACTAAATTTAAAAAACCCAAAACCTAGGCGTGGAGGATTGTGTAGAAGAAATTGGTTAGATTTTTTCTTTTTTTATAAATAAGTATTTTATGTTCAATTTGTTTTGTAAGTATTATTGTTCTATGTATTTTTCCACGAAAAAGAGCATTTTAATCTGAAATCACATATGATCTTCAACAGATAGAACAAATTTTTTTAGACGCACACATAGTATACCTAACTTATAAAATTACCACACGTGCATTGTATAAGATTTGAACGCATTTGGTTAAGTAATAAATCATTTTAACATCAAGATGTTCTTTAAGGAGCTTGACAAGAAACAAATAGAGGCAAGATTCAAATACAAGGTGTTTACCACTGTATATTAACTATAATTAAAAAAAATAACTCTAAATTATTACGTTTGGATAGATTAACCCTAATTAAAAAAATAAAGAAATCATTATTTACCTATCATAAAATCAAAGTAATCAAATATAGTTAAACGAAAGGTTTCCAAGGACATCAACACAAAATTATATACCTATCAATATTTTTTGAAGTCTGACACATAAATAATAAATATATTGTTCAATACATTTTACTTAATTTAACTTTAAATATAACAAAACAACCTTAGACAAAGATTAAAATTATCACATGTAGATTACTAGTTTAATTTTCATATAATCATTTGCAGTTAATCTTCTTAATACCGAATAAACCTATCGATATATTTGATTTGGAATATGCTTTAATTAGTTTTTGCAAATAAGAATTGATTATACCGATGAGTGAAGTTTGGGTTAACTTACGTGCTTCTAGGAAATCATTTCTAATGATATTTAACATTATGGAAAAAGTTATATAGATGGTTTTTGGACTTCACAAGTAGCAACTGTCCTTTAGTTTGTTTTACCGGTATAAGTTGTCTGATTCGGTTATTATACATGATCAATTTATTTTAGTTTTGATATCTTTTGCTAAAATTTTATATATTCAGTTTTATGGTTTTCTTGCTAACAAGGAATAAGAAGCAAATATAACTTTACACAAATACCCCTATTTAAAGCATTAGAAGTTCATGTAGTTTTTTTTATTTGAACGCCTAGTTGGATTATTGATGGGCCACTGACCCATCCGACCATCTTTATTACTTCCCGATACTGTCCTCAGAAGAAAAAACTCATCATAGGTGAGAGAAAAAATCATTTAGCCTAACTTGAAACTCATTTTTTTTATCACAGTTGAGACTTGAACCCAAAACTTCTTACTATGTTAATGAAGTTTTAAGGTAATTCACCTCAACTATTTGAAATAAAAATCATTGGTAGTTCACGTAGCTTTAGTCTTTGGATTAAAATGAACGAATGATCCAATGGTATGAATGTTTTTTCATATTCTCAATTTAACCAATCTCTATATATTGAGATGGCTTAAACTAAAAGATTATTTTCTTCCTACTAAAAGGGATAGGAAGTAATATGCACGTGACGTGCATGTTTGTGAGTTCTTGTGCGAGTGGAATTGTGTCCATTTAAGTACGTAAGTTATTGGGGGCACTTACATAAGTAGAACACACCATTCAAAAAAGAGGAAAAACATTTATAAAAGTAGAGAGCTACTTGTGAAACGAAAAATCATTACAACAACGAAGTTACACACACCATTGTAATTGATATAGATATATCGTTGTAACGAATTTTAGACACACAATTATAATCATCAATTCATCAAACATTATGAAAAATGTATTTAGTGAAAAAACAACAATACTAAACTCAAACAAAAAAAGTACTATGATATATAACTTCTTATAAAATTAATAAAATATATAAAAGTTACTTTAGACTAAAATTGATGCATCTAGGTTAGAGCTTTTTACCTCTTCTGGCCATACTTAACCACCAATAAGTTATAATAATATCCAATTGTATCAATCTTACATATTAAATTGATTTGATAAACAAATCCATATCCCTTTACATTTTGATCTTTAATCTTAAACCATGCATAGAATAAGATGCACATTCTCTTTGACATATAAAGTTAATTTTAATTTTATTCATTTTTGTCTACTTAAATACAAAGTCAAAAATGGACGGTTTTCTATTCCGGATTTTCTACGTTTGGGTGTTCATTTTTTTATGTGACAAGAAACAAATATTATAATTGACAAACTACCGTGATAGAGACATATTTCGATTGTTCAAGATTTTATGCGTTTATTGACTAGAAGCTCTTGCTAATCAACTTGAAGCAAAACTAGAAACTGTCAAAGCATTTAACTTATGCTTACTAGGCTGCAATCAATTTGAAAATCATTGGTTAATATAAGGTTTACCCAAATTAACATTTGTCGTAAAATTGGTATCTTTAATATGCAATTAAAGTTAGGTTTCTATCCATATGATTAATTTTACAACTATTTTTGTAACTTTCCTTTTAAATTGGATTTCTTATAGTTGTGAGTTCGGTGAATCTAATGTTAGATCAAATGTTTAACGTGAATTCATGTTAGCACGCATTGTGATATTTTCTATTTTATTATAGAAAAACTTGAACAACTATATAAGATACTTATTGAATAAATTACTTTATTAAATGTATACTTGGCATGATGATAGTTTTCATAATGTGCTGAGTGTATAGAGAGAGATTAGGATCATTACAAAAAGAATAAAAAAGAATGAGAAGTTGAGAACACCTCCTAGAAGTATTACAATACATCCCTCTTTACATGTACCTTTTCCCTTCTTTTTTACTTTATTCTTGAGTAATTTAGCAATCTACTAGTTCACGCACTTTGTTTTTATATTTCTGGCTTGAAAAGTAATAAAAATATATTGAAATAAAAAAAGGAAGAAATGTATCTTAAAATCCCAACAAATACTATTCATAAACTAACGCGTATAGTTGATATCTGATAAATAATGAGTAAACGTGTACCTCACATATATGCAATTAGGTATAGAACATTTTTATAACATGATATGAGACTTTAATAGTTATTTTTGAACTGCTATTTGTATCACTAATGGACCAATAGTTCATCCGATTATCTTAATTACTTAAGTATAGAACATTAGGGTTCTAAGCTGACACGTCTTTAAAAAGAAGCTCATACATCAGTCCCGAACTTGAGATTACACTCATGAGAAAACTCCCATTAAATTATAAAACCACTCTTATTAAATATACATAACGAAGGAATTAAGATACACTCCCATTAAATTATAAAACCACTCTTATAACCACACAATTATAAATAGCAAACCAACATGGTTATACCATATAACCGTGTTATTCTTTAAATGCATAAAGGAACACAAAAACCCCTCACACGTCAACTCATCACAAAGTCTTAAGGCTTGTAGGGAGGGTGTGTCAATTCAGATAGTTTCGCTATATCAACTAGCAGAACACCTAAAAATACAATAAAAAATCAGTCTAAAAACCACTTGACACTTGAAAATTAACCTATTTAAAAAATCTAAAAAATTATATAACTTATTCCTACATATGTGCCCCTTCCCTTATATTTTTAGAGGAAACAATAATGATCCTCCCTATTATCTTTCCCCATATTTATTAAAAATCGGTTCAAATACAAAGTATTCAAAAACTAAAAATTGTAAGAAGTATCTCAACCATCCATCTCACTAATCAATAGTTGAGATCAAAATTGTAAAAAAAAGTTTGTTAGAGGAGTATTTTAGAAATGGGAAAACTTCACAGAATAGTAACCAAATTTTAGGAGTGTTCAAATCAGGTCACTCATTTTCTAATTGTTTCGGTCAGGTCATTTAACTTTGGTTTGGTGTTCTAATTTTATATAATAAACCTGATTAGCATGTAATTTAAAATTAATAGCAGGTAGTTTAAAATCAAATTTAAAATACAAAAAAAAAATTAAAAAAACCTAATCATCATCGTCCCTCCAATATCTCACCTGCACATCTTCCACCCAAGATTGAAGCTCTCGAACACCATCACCATCGTCCCCCCACCACAAACACCGCCCCATCTGCGACCTTCCCCACAATTGACTTGCGATCCCTCGACCTGCAATTGACCTGCGACCCCTCGACCTGCGATCGACCTGCGACAGTGCGACCCACTCCATCACAGACCTGCTTCGACGTACAGACCCATCATCTCCGCCCCCTTCTGTGTTTTTCTGAAGCTTTGTCAACTATTGATGCAATAAATGATGCAAATGAACATCCTTTAATGGTGAATGATACACAATATGACAACCTTTATTCGGTACGAATCGAGCAACATGTATGACCCATTTAAACTACTTTTTTGTTAGTATTTTGGGTTTTAATCGATCACTAGTTTGACTTTGTTGAGAATATGATTTGTTATTATGATCATATATAGTATTTATCATGTTAAAAGTAGTTTGATTTATTTTTTGTCAGATTCTTTATGATGAAGATGTTATTAGGAATGATCCTTTTCTGAATTTACTTTGTTTTGACAATAATAATGAAGATGAATCTGATATTAATTCTGTTGATGATTAGAGTGCAAGTGAACAAAATTATGATAAGAATATGGATAATGTAGGTGTAGAGGATGAAGGTGTCGTGTATCCTTGTTATGATCCCAATATCGATTGGAAATTAGTGAAACCCATTGAATGAATGAAATTCGAGAGTCCTGCACAATTAAAAGAAATGTTGATTGATGGTGTACAAATGTTTATCATTTAGTGTTCACGGTAAACGACCATAATCGGTTGTTAGTAAGATGCGGGATAGTAGAAACTGTAAAAGATGCTCAGGGGAAAAATAAGGATGTTTGGAAGTGTCCGTTTAGGCTTTGGGCCTCGAGGGTCACATGTGAGAATTCTTTTCAGATAAAAACACTGAATGATGAACATACATGCTCAAGTCAGTTTTCATTAGGTTCTCTTATTACATATTCTTGGATTGCAAAAAGATATTTCAAGCAAATAATTCGTAATCCTAAAATTAGTTTAAGGGAAATACAACAAGATATCATGAGAAAATACCAATGTAGAGTGAGTATTGGACAATGTGAAAGAGCAAAAAAGAAAGTATTGGATGACTTTGAAGGTGAGTTGAATGAACATTATGCTAGACTTTTTGTCACACCCTCGCTAAAAGCGGAAACACGGGGATGTAACGAGACGGGATCGTCATAACACATGGTAAGCAATAGAGATGCAATATAATAAATGATGATAAAGCGTGTCATGACGACACCCGACACAAATGGAGACTTGTGTCGTGTTTAGTCAATATTCACGACAACATAGCCATAAGCATAACATGATATATGATTCACAAAATCAAATGATGATAACATTGTAATGTAATTCTCACAACCCGGGAACAAGTATCAAAAGAATGATATTGTTTAATCAGACTACAACAATGTTTCAAATGATTGTTTGTCAAATATGTTTAGTCTCAAAAATGCATCCTAGGGTCTCCACTAAGGCAGCACACCTAGATCTTCAATTACATTGTCACCTGAAAATATAAGCTCAAAATGGTCAACAAAATTGTTGGTGAGCTCGCAGGTTTAAATAGTAAATAAGTAATTGATGTTGTATAGTAAATGTTGTGGAATACCGTGAATACAGTTATAAGTAAGTAAAATCACATGACAATGAGCTTTGCAACCAAACCTAATGACGTACACAAAGAATCTTGTCGGAATATATTCACCCAAGGGCCCGTTCCTGGCCACTGTTGGTACTAACTAGTATACCAACAAACAAGGGTAGGGGTGTCAACCCAGTAGTAATACCAATACCTATCTGTCGGTTCCCACACTGGAATTAAATAGTTGCAAAGAAAGTACCACACAGCGAACTCAAGCATGTATCAGATAAGTACTCGCAAAACAGTATCACGTTGATTCCAAGTATGTAAATTATATGTAAGTTGTACAGCATAGAAAGTGGGTGAGCATACTTTTCCCCCAAGTTTGTAAATGATTGAAATGTTGTATAAGCATAAAAGGGGCCACGAAACTCACTTGTTAGGTGGTAAGTATGAATGATCAAAGTTTCCAAATGTTGTATGCAATGAATGGTCAAACACCTATTGACAGTTATTGTTAAGCATTAATGATATGTATAAAGTAAATAGTAACGTTCGGTCGGTTCGGGTTGTATCGGTTCGGTCGCGTGTGACACACACAAGCAGACATACGCATTAGATCTTATGTAGATCCAAGTACCAGAATTCGTCACCATTGCCGATGATATTTGTGTAAAAGTCCCATTGTTATCAGAGAGGTACTTGGTAATTATCATTAGTTACAAATCGGTTATTGATACTTGTAAAATGTTAAAGTGATTTGACTTGGAATAACATTAGTAAGTTTGATAGTGTTGATTTCAACATTGTCATTAGCAATGGCAACCGTGTCGATGTCACTTTAACATCACACGACATACACACACCACACACAAGAAGGAATTCACACACAGCAACTTCAGTCGCACGACAGGACCAGACACACGACTCAACACTCCATCCGCACGAATCAACCCTCATTCGTACGAATCAGCTTCATTCGTACGATTGAACCTTCATTCGTGCGACTCAGCATTCAGTCGTACCACACAGCACCCACTCGCACGACTCAACATTCGTACGCACGAATCAACCTTCATTCGTACGAATCAGCTTCATTCGTACGACTGAACCTCCATTCGTGCGACTGGCATTCAGTCGTGCGATACACGCACAATCGCACACATTCATTCGGTCGCATGACTCAATCGCACACATACACACAGTCGCACGACTCAGTCGCACAGCTCAGTCGCACGATAGACACAGACGCATGGCTCAGTCTCACGACTCACCCAGTCGCACGACTCAGTCGCATGGTCGACCCAGTCGCCTGAACAGTGGGTTCGCGACTGTAGAAGTGCAGAGCAGCCTCCGGCTGCTCCGTGCACGGGATTCACACCACAAGGACTTCCAGAAACACATTTCTAACACACCCAAACAAGAAGAACACGCAGAAAGACATCACACGCACCCACACGACCTCATGTGCTCGGTTTGGCCCCGAACACCCGAAACCCTAAATGGACAGCCGTAAACAAGCAAGAAAAGGGACGACCAAGGTGGTCTACCTGCAAGAAAGGAGTAGACTCAGCTGTAGCCGAGGTCTTGCCGGTGAAAACGCGAAGAAACGGGGCGGTTTTGGTGCAAGGAGGAGGAGAAAATGGAGAAGAAGAAGATGAAGAAGAAGATGAAGAAATGGTGGCTAGGTCTGGAAATGGGGTATATATACCCAGCCCTAGTTGGCAAAATGTCACATTTAGTCCCTGCACTTAGCCCCCGAGTTTTTCCAAATTTGTTTCGGTTGAAAAACGACTTAAATAGGCTAGTTATATTAATGATAAAAATGTATTTAATGATATTTGTAACTTAAAAATGGTTTTATTAATGACAATAATATTATATAAAAAATGGTATATTTAGTGATAACGATGATGAAAATTATAAAAGTTTTAAGAATAGCATACGTTAACGATGAGAGCACACGCATAAAGATGATAAAGCAAGAATGATATCCACACGAATAGTTTATAAAAATGAGGAATGAACGAGCGAAGAAAAGTTAACGAAATCCATGTTAATTGATGGACCTTTAGGTGACGGATGTCACAGTATCCCCCAGTTGAGAGAATTTCGTCCCGAAATTCAGCTGGAGTTAGGTCCAAGAGTGTCATCCTCGAATAGATGTGGATATTTGAGTTTCATCTGATCTTCCCGTTCCCATGTAAACTCTGGCCCTTGTTTTGAATTCCATCTTACGCGAACAATTGGTATCCTACTACGCTTCAATTGTTTGACCTTTCGATCCATGATCTCAATGGGTTCCTCAACAAAATGAAGCTTTTCGTCAATCTTGATTTCCTAAATTGGTACGTGAATGGATTCGTCTGCTAAACACTTCTTGAGGTTCGACACGTGGAAAGTATCATGTACGCCGCTGAGTTCTTGTGGCAACCTTAATCGGCAAGCCACTGGACCGATTCTTTCTGTAATTTCGAATGGTCCTACGTATCTGGGGGCTAACTTCCCTTTCTTTCCAAATAGAACGATTCCTTTCCAAGGAGAGACTTTAAGTAAAACCCGATCTCCAATGTTGAATTCTAGAGGCTTCCGACGGTTGTCGGCATAGCTCTTTTGGCGATCTCTGGCAACTTTTAGTCGGTCTATGATTTGAAAGATCTTGTCGGTTGTTTCTTGAATGATCTATGGGCCTGTTAACTGACTTTCACCTATCTCGGCCCAACGAACGGGTGATCTACATTTCCTTCCATACAACGCTTTGAACGGAGCACATCCAATGCTCGTATGGTAGCTGTTGTTGTAAGAGAACTCGATCAGCGGTAGATGAGTGTCCCAACTACCACCAAAGTCGATTACACACGCCCTAAGCATATCTTCTAGCGTTTGTATAGTTCGTTCACTTTGGCCATCTGTCTGAGGGTGATAGGCGGTACTCATATCTAATCGAGTGCCCATCGCTTTCTGTAGTGTCTGCCAAAATCGTGAAGTAAATCGGCTGTCACGGTCGGATATAATCGACACCGGTACTCCGTGTCTTGTCACGACCTCCTTGATGTACAATCTTGCCAACTTATCCATTTTGTAGTCTTCTCGGATCGGCAAGAAATGAGCTGACTTCGTCATCCGATCCACTACGACCCATATCGAGTCATGTCCGCTGCTTGTTCTAGGGAGTTTGGTAATAAAATCCATAGCTATATTCTCCCATTTCCACTCGGGAATTTCAGGTTGCTGTAATAATCCCGATGGTTTCTGGTGTTCAGCTTTAACTTTCGAGCATGTCAAGCATCTGCTTACGTACATAGCAATATCTTTCTTCATGCCTGGCCACCAGTACAGATCTTTGATATCGTAGTACATATTGTCTGCACCAGGATGAATAGAATATCGCGTCTTGTGTGCTTCATTCATGACCAAGGTACGTACACCTCCCCATCTAGGTACCCATATACGATCCATGAAGTACTGTATACCATCATCCTTGCAACTCATTTGTTTATCCAACCCTCAGAATTCTTCTCCCGCAAGGATTTCTTCTTTCAATGCCTCACTTTGTGCAATTTGGATCTGAGCTTTCAAATTCGTTTGAATAGTCAATCCCAACGCTCGAGCACGTAGTGGTTTCACGCGTTCTTTGCGGCTTAAAGCATCAGCCACCACGTTAGCTTTCCCCGGATGATACCGGATTTCACACTCGTAGTCACTAAGAAGCTCCACCCAACGTCGCTGACGCATATAAAGTTCCTTTTGATCCATGATATGTTGGAGGCTCTTATGATCTGTGTAGATGATGCATTTGGTTCCATACAGGTAATGCCTCCATATCTTAAGTGCAAATACTACAGCGCCCAACTCCAAATCATGAGTTGTATAGTTCTTCTCGTGCACCTTAAGTTGTCGCGAAGCGTAGGCAGTCACCTTATCCTTCTGCATTAGCACACATCCCAATCCTTGATGTGAAGCATCGCAGTACACCATAAAATCATCAGTTCCGTCTGGGAGGGACAATATAGGTGCGTTGCACAACTTCTCTTTCAACGTTTGGAACGCTTGTTCTTGTGCATGTCCCCAAACAAACTTCTTGTCTTTCTGAGTCAGCAGTGTTAACGGTTGCGCGATCTTTGAAAAATTCGCGATGAAGCGATGATAGTATCCGGCCAATCCTAAGAATTGTCGTATTTCTGAAGGTGTCTGGGGTGCATCCCATTTCTTCACCGCTTCGATCTTGCCGGGATCTACATGAATCCCATCCTCGTTAACCACATGACCCAAAAACTTCACTTCTCGCAACCAGAGTTCACACTTCGAGAACTTGGTGAAAAGTTTCTCTTCCCGTAGCAGTTCCAGTATTGCCCGAAGGTGTTCTTCGTGATCCTCTTTCGATCGGGAGTAGATAAGTATATCGTCTATGAATACAATCACAAACTTATCCAGGTAAGGTTTACACACCCGATTCATTAGGTCCATAAACACAGCTGGTGCGTTAGTCAACCCAAACGACATGACCAAGAACTCATAGTGCCCATAACGAGTTCTAAACGCTGTTTTCGGTATGTCGTCCTCGAAAACCCTTAGTTGATGATATCCAGAACGAAGGTCAATCTTGGAGAAATATGAAGCTCCTTGCAGCTGATGAAACAGATCGTCGATCCTGGGGAGAGGATATCGATTCTTCACGGTTAATTTGTTCAACTCACGGTAATCGATACACATGCGGAACGACCCATCCTTCTTTTTGACAAATAATAC
Source organism: Flaveria ramosissima (assembly GCA_025215565.1). NCBI lineage: Eukaryota > Viridiplantae > Streptophyta > Magnoliopsida > Asterales > Asteraceae > Flaveria > Flaveria ramosissima. The sequence continues at coordinate 13,070,654 of CM046039.1, forward strand.
CGGTGCTCCCCACGGTGAGTGACTCGGCCGTATAAAGCCCTTCTCCAGTAGTTCCTGTAACTGACTAGATAACTCTTGCATTTCAGATGGTGCTAACCGATATGGCGTATTTGCTACCGGTGTAGCTCCAGGAACCAACTCTATACGAAATTCCACCTATTGTGGAGGAGGCAAACCGGACAAGTCATCAGGGAATACATCTAGGTAGTCCCATACCACTAGAATATCTACTAATTTCCTCTCCTCTTCCTTCTTCTCTACCACATGAGCCAGAAAAGCATAGCACTGCTTTCGTAAACTTCGGCGTGCTTTCATGCAGGAGATAAGCTTTAAGTTTCTTCTCGGTTGTTCTCATTGAATTCTGAGTACCTCCCCGTTTGGCATGGGGATTCGTACTACTTTGTCCCGACAGACATTCTCAGCTCCGTGTTTCGACAACCAATCCATTCCCACAATCACGTCGAAACTTCCTAACTCAAAGTGTATCAAATCTATATCAAAGGCATGGTTTTCTAATATAGTCGAGCACTTCCTAATAATCTCATCAGCCTGAACAACCCTACCATTGGCCATCACTACAGAGTAGCTAGTTTCTAGCCTACTAGGACTCAAATCAAGCAATTGCACAAACTCAGAAGATATAAAGTTATTGTCTGCTCCAGTATCAAATATTATAGATGCGAAGTGATGATTGAGTAAGTGCGTACCTGTGACAACATTCGGGTCCTGACGGGCATCGTTGGCTCCAATGACAAATGCACGTCCCCGAGCTGTATTTCCTTGATTTGCCGGGCCTTGATTTCCAGCTATGGCCATCATCTGCTGCTGGTTGTTCCCTTGTTGACCCGGCGCCCGATTCAGTCTGGGGCACATGTTTCTATAGTGATCAGGGCCTCCACACTCATAACAGACCCTGGCATTCCCGGCGGGGTTAACCGCGTTGACCGGTGCCACCAGATTCGGCGCCACTCTGCAGTCTCTCGCTAGATGCCCCGGGCGTTTACAGTTCGCGCACACCCGGCACGGCATTCCTGGGGGATGATGATAGTTGCACCTATCACATTTGGGGTGCGGCCCAACGTACTCTCTTTTGCCCTGTGTCACGGCCACAAAATTTCTGGTTGTCTTGGCCCTTTTGTCAAATTTCCCGGCACTCGACCGGCTCGTTTCTCCAACATCTTTTCTTTTCTCCGCTCCTCTACCCAAGACCCCTGTTCTCACCATCTCATCAGTCAGAGCGCCAGCCTTCAGAATTGCGCTCTGAATCGTAGGAGGAGCAGCTGCTGTTACCATCGCTCGGATTTGAGGTGCAAGTCCCCAAATATACCTCTCGATTCTCTTTGATTCCGGAGTGACTAGATGTGGAACCAATCTTGCCAACTCATGAAAACGGTCAGTGTAAGCTGCGTGCCCAGCCCCCACCATAGCATGATTCCAGAATTCATGCTCTAGTTTCTGCATCTCATTGAGGGGGCAGTATTTCTCGGTGATCAGTGCCTTAAATTCATCCCATGACATCTGCATCGCTGATTCCCTTCCTCTAGCCTGGACCTGGGTGTTCCACCAAGTTAGTGCTTTGCCCTGTAGTGAACACGTGGCATACTTGATCTTCTGGCTATCGAGGCACTCACTGATATCGATCACTGCCTCCATCTTCTCCAGCCATCTGGTTAGGGCTATCGCTCCACCCTTCCCATCAAATTCTTTCGGTTTGCAGGCCACAAACTCCTTGTAGGAACATCCCCTTCTAGCATTAACAACCCCAGTCTCATTACCGGTTGTTCCACCATTCGCGGTCTCCTGATGGCTCTCGTTCCCAGTCGGGTTCCCATTACCTACTTCAGTTTCAATTCCACCTTGACCTCTTTCTCCACCATCCTCATTATCATTGCCACCATCCCCGTGGGGGTGGTGTTGCTTGACTGCATCTTTCACTTGAGCCACAATAGTCGGAATCAGTGCGGCCAGTTGTTGAGCGATCAGAGCTGCCATATCAGAGTCTCATGTTCTCTGATTATTACTGACATGGCCTTCACTTGTTCTTGGTGCTCTACCTCTGCCTCTGCCTCTGCCTCTGCCCCTCGGGGCTTCACTTCCGCCACTGTTGTTGCGGGTAACTCTTCGAGGCGGCATTTTCTAATCATAAGAGTAGTAAACACATAAGCTTTAACCATTTCAAAGTGTATTATCCATACCACTCATCAAAATCCAGCATTCCAAGTTAATATCACACTTATAGTCACTACACATCACATGCAAGTCGTGTAGTTCTCACACCATGAATTGATAATGTCCTAACAATAGTCCATCATAACAATTGTAAATCCATGTATATAATCACGTTTAGTTCAGCGAAGGTTGTCTATCACCTACTCTTTCAAGGTTTCAGACATAACCTCCTCAGGGTCAATCTCAATGTCTGAGGTCGAGCGCAATAGCATGATCTGTGAAGATCTCTTCGGGTTTAATAACCTGGATTTGATAAAGCAACTCGGCGCGCAGAGGGAACGGAAGATCCAATAGGAGCATCCCATAAAGAGTGAGCACAAGGGCTCTCTCACAGGGTGAAAAGATCACAAAACAGATAGATAAACGAACAAATAAAGAGGAACACATACATGAGATATAAAATGCACACAGATCCTAGCATGCAAATCTACATGAAGGTCCCTAGGTTATAGTCTAGGTCAAGCGTATTGCCTAATTCTCTATAACCAATGGCTCTGATACCAGTCTGTCACACCCCGCTAAAAGCGGAAACACGGGGATGTAACGAGACGGGATCGTCATAACACATGGTAAGCAATAGAGATGCAATATAATAAATGATGATAAAGCGTGTCATGACGACACCCGACACAAATGGAGACTTGTGTCGTGTTTAGTCAATATTCACGACAACATAGCCATAAGCATAACATGATATATGATTCACAAAATCAAATGATGATAACATTGTAATGTAATTCCCACAACCCGGGAACAAGTATCAAAAGAATGATATTGTTTAATCAGACTACAACAATGTTTCAAAATGATTGTTTGTCAAATATGTTTAGTCTCAAAAATGCATCCTAGGGTCTCCACTAAGGCAGCACACCTAGATCTTCAATTAGCATTGTCACCTGAAAAGATATGCTCAAAATGGTCAACAAAATTGTTGGTGAGCTCGCAGGTTTAAATAGTAAATAAGTAATTGATGCTGTATAGTAAATGTTGTGGAATACCGTGAATACAGTTATAAGTAAGTAAAATCACATGACAATGAGCTTTGCAACCAAACCTAATGACGTACACAAAGAATCTTGTCGGAATATATTCACCCAAGGGCCCGTTCCTGGCCACTGTTGGTACTAACTAGTATACCAACAAACAAGGGTAGGGGTGTCAACCTAGTAGTACTACCAATACCTATCCGTCGGTTCCCACACTGGAATTAAATAGTTGCAAAGAAAGTACCACACAACGAACTCAAGCATGTATCAGATAAGTACTCCCAAAACAGTATCACGTTGATTCCAAGTATGTAAATTGTATGTAAGTTGTACAGCATAGAAAGTGGGTGAGCATACTTTTCCCCCAAGTTTGTAAATGATTGAAATATTGTATAAGCATAAAAGGGGCCACGAAACTCACTTGTTAGGTGGTAAGTATGAATGATCAAAGTTTCCAAATGTTGTATGCAATGAATGGTCAAACACCTATTGACAGTTATTGTTAAGCATTAATGATATATATAAAGGAAATAGTAACGTTCGTTCGATTCGGGTTGTATCGGTTCGGTCGCGTGTGACACATACAAGCAGACATACGCATTAGATCTTATGTAGATCTGTAAGGATTCCTGAAGTCTGATGCAACCCAAAACAGCTTAAGTGTCTCAGCAAACATGCACTAAGTACTGAAGTGAAGAATGCTTCGGAAGTTTTACACAAAGCATTAGAAAATACTCTAAGTGTAAAATCTTCCGAAGCCAAGACCAATATCTTCCGAAGCCAAACATGAAGTCTTCCGAAGCTTCAGAGACAAAGTCTTCCGAAGCCTCATCCTATGAAGACAGATTTCTTCCGAAGACTTTTAGTACACATGCTTTATCTGATGTACTGTTCCATAAAGCACCTTTTCCGCTGCATCTCTGTAAAGTCACCAACTTACATGAGTTGGTGAAAAGGGTCATGCTTTTGGTAACTGTACATTGAGGTCTTGAGTCTGTAACTTTCCACTTTATGTACTTTATCCTTTTTGTATTGTAAAAGGATGTGAGCTATGGCATGTCATAGTCACAAAGTCAAAAGGCAGATATGCCTTTTGATCCTACAATTGATTTTGTTAGTGTCTAGTCAATTGTATCCAGCTGGCCTTCAAAGTATGGCCGGCTGTAGGTTGTAGTATAAGTATTTCAAGTTCTTGTATCTTTTCTTAATGCTTTGTAACACTTGTAAGAGAACTTGAGAAAGCAATATACTGCCTCCTTGAAACCCAACTCTCTTGTTCTGTCTCTTTACTTACTTGTGTTCTTAGCTTCACCTTGGTTACCCAGTTCACTGTTTGATTAGAGATTAGTTATTCTCCTCATTGTGTGGTTGTGTTGTAATTGTAGTTAAGCCCTTAAACGGTCCTGCAAGATCCAAGTACCAGAATTCGTCACCATTGCCGATGATATTTGTGTAAAAGTCCCATTGTTATTAGAGAGGTACTTGGTAATTATCATTAGTTACAAATCGGTTATTGATACTTGTAAAATGTTAAAGTGATTTGACTTGGAATAACATTAGTAAGTTTGATAGTGTTGATTTCAACATTGTCATTAGCAATGGCAACCGTGTCGATGTCACCTTAACATCACACGACATACACACACCACACACAAGAAGGAATTCACACACAACAACTTCAGTCGCACGACAGGACCAGACGCACGACTCAACACTCCATCCGCACGAATCAACCCTCATTCGTACGAATCAGCTTCATTCGTACAATTGAACCTTCATTCGTGCGACTCAGCATTTAGTCGTACCACACAGCACCCACTCGCACGACTCAACATCCGTACGCACGAATCAACCTTCATTCGTACGAATCAGCTTCATTCGTACGACTGAACCTCCATTCGTGCGACTGGCATTCAGTCGTGCGATACACGCACAGTCGCACACATTCATTCGGTCACATGACTCAATCGCACACATACACACAGTCGCACGACTCAGTCGCACGACACACCCAGTCGCACAGCTCAGTCACACGATAGACACAGACGCATGGCTCAGTCGCACGACTCACCCAGTCGCACGACTCAGTCGCATGGTCGACCCAGTCGCCTGAACAGTGGGTTCGCGACTGCAGAAGTGCAGAGCAGCCTCCGGCTGCTCCGTGCACGGGATTCACACCACAAGGACTTCCAGAAACACATTTCTAACACACCCAAACAAGAAGAACACGCAGAAAGACATCACACGCACCCACACGACCTCATGTGCTCGGGTTGGCCCCGAACACCCGAAACCCTAAATGGACAGTCATAAACAAGCAAAAAAAGGGACGACCAAAATGGTCTACCTGCAAGAAAGGAGTAGACTTAGCTGTAGTCGAGGTATTACTGGTGAAAACGCGAAAAAACGGGGCGGTTTTGGTGCAAGGAGGAGGAGAAAATGGAGAAGAAGAAGATGAAGAAATGGTGGCTAGGTCTGGAAATGGGGTATATATACCCAACCCTAGTTGGCAAAATATCACATTTAGTCCCTGCACTTAGCCCCCGAGTTTTCCCAAATTTGTTTCGGTTGAAAAACGACTTAAATAGGCTAGTTATATTAATGATAAAAATGTATTTAATGATATTTGTAACTTAAAAATGGTTTTATTAATGACAATAATATTATATAAAAATGGTATATTTAGTGATAACGATGATGAAAATTGTAAAAGTTTTAAGAATAGCATACGTTAACGATGAGAGCACACGCATAAAGATGATAAAGCAAGAATGATATCCACACGAATAGTTTATAAAAATGAGGAATGAACGAGCGAAGAAAAGTTAACGAAATCCATGTTAATTGACGGACCTTTAGGTGACGGATGTCACACTTTTTGATTATTGAGCTGAGATATTAGAAACAAACCCAGGGATTACTGTGGAGATGGTCGTGGATACAATGCCAAATGGAAAGATTTATTTTACTAGTTACTATATTTGTTTTCGGGCAGTCAAAGATGGATAGATAAATGGTTATAGGAAAGTTATCTGCTTAGATGAGTGTTTTCTGAAATGTAGTGGTCACTCTCGACTATTAGAAGATTTTGGGAGCATTATGCAGGACCGATGAAGGGTGGTCACTTACAACACAACAACACAAAGAGGAGATTAACCAAACTTAATCAAACAGTAAACTGGATTAACCACAAGTATGATACTAAGAACACAAGTAATAAGAAAGAGACAGAACAAGAGAACACAAGAGATTGGTTTTCAAGGATGCAGTATATTGCTTTCTCAAGTTCTATTACAAGTGTTACAAAGCATAAAAGAAAGATACAAGAACATGGAATACTTATACTACATCCTACAGCCAGCCATACTTTGAAAGCCAGCTGGATACAATTGACTAGACAACTACAAAATCAATTGTAGAGTCAAAAGGCAGATTTGCCTTTTGACAAGTGACTATGACATGCCATAGCTCACATCCTAATATATTACAAAAAGGATAAAAGTACATTAAGTAGAAAGCGTGGACTTAAGACCTCAATGTATAGTTTACCAAAAGCATGAACCTTTCACCAACTCATGTAAGTTGGTGGCTTTACAAAGTTGCAGCGGAAAGGTGGTCCAGCTTTACGGTAAAGTACATCAGATAAAAGCATGTATTTAAAAGTCTTCGGAAGAAATCTGTCTTCACTCTTTGGCTTCGGAAGACTTCACTTTTGGCTTCGGAAGTTATCGGTCTTGGCTTCGGAAGATTTTACACTTAGAATATTTCTAGTGCATGGTGTAAAACTTCCGAAGCATTTCTACTTCTGTTCTTTGGTGCATGCTTGCAGAGAGACTTTGGATGTTTTGGCTGCATCAGACTTATAGGAATCCTTACAAACTCCCCCTAGGCTGATGCTACCAAAACATTTAGAAGATCTTCAGATGTTAGTGGTCTTCAGGACAATGATGACCATACCTTTCTTCATCAGATAGTCAGGATCCCTCAGACTCTTATAATATCTTCTCATATCAAAGACATCATGAAGAGGTAAGTTGATTATGTCTTGCCATGTATAGAAATCCTCAACACTTGATCTATGATCACATGTCATCTCTCTGGATTAGTAGAGAAGGTCCAGGATAAGATGGGTCTCTCAGCTGCAAGAGGAGCCACTTGAATTGGAGTTGATTGGGCTGCCTCTTCATGCACTTCCTCAGGTTGATCTGACTCAACTTGAGGTGTAGAGGTGGATGATTCAGGCTTCTTTTTCTTTGACTTTGGTTTGAAAGCCATCCTCTTCTTCCTCTTAGAAGACTTTAACTGAGAACACTGGTCTGTAGCATCTTGTTGATCATCCTTGTCTTTCTCAGTTGGGTGTTCCTCCCTCACAGGTTCAGAAGGAGAGGGAGTATGACCCTGCTGTGGATCAGAAGATTAAGCTTGCTAAGGCTCAGCAGGAGGTCCAGGTTGTGTTGTCTCAGGTTGTTCAACCTTAACCTCCATTTCAGGTGGGACTTGATTTGGAAGGGATTGTAAGTCAATAAGCTCTCCACTCTTGATCTTCTGCTTGATTACCCTGATATGCTCATCCATTGTGGATAGAGACATAGGGCCAAGTCGCCTTCCAGAGAATCCATATAACTTCAAGAAGCTCATCATCCTTTGTCTGTCAGCAGACTTCTTCATACTCTTTTGGATAATGGCTCTTGACTTTGCAGCATCTTCCCTCATCTTTCTCTTTGTTGCTTTTTGTTCTTTGAGCACTTGAAGTTCAAGCTGTTTGAGATACTCAAACTCAATATACTCAAAGGACAAGGGAAGAAGTGCAGATGCCTGGTAGAGACCTGTGGCACTCAGGTAGTTGATCATGTTTTGTCTGTCTGTTTTCTTGTCTACCTGAGGTTCTTGTGTAGATGCCACAGTCTCTTGCACAAGGCTTTCTTGAACTGGGGAGAGAGTAGGAGCATGCTTGTATAGTCTTTTCTGTCTCCTCTCCTCTTTGAATTGGAGAAGTAATCTTGCATCCTCTTTTTCCTTCATCTCTCTTGACACTTTCATATCAGTCAGTTCATTTAATTGCTCTAAGGGAGAGATATAATCTCATCTATGTCATAGTTCCTGGTCTGCAGGTAAGTAATCCTGACTGCCCTCAACTCATCATCTTGAGTGTTTGGTCTGGGTGCAGCCCTGATTGCAGCTTGCATAAAACCTGAAGACCCAGAGGAACTTTCTCCCCTTAGCTTCCTCTTCCTCTCTCTCTCCTCCTCCTCAATCTCCTCAGGAGTCAAAATCCTTTTCCCTTTGTCACCCACAGACCTTTGTGACTCAGGGTGGAGAGAGCTTTGGCCTTCATTGCTTGGTGTAGCATCCATGCTCTGGCCAGAAAGAGGTTATGAGACACCTTCACCAGCAGGTGTTTCACCGAGGAAATGAATTTCTGAAGCAGTTGTTGGTGTGACAGGGCTCTCAGGCTCTATCACTGGGCCTTCAACAAAGGTTTTCCCTTTGAAGCTAATCTCAGGGTCTGCCTCAGAATCTAGTTGACCAATGACATTACCTGATTGCCTTTGTCTCCTTCTTAGGCTGAACTCTTCAGTAATTCTGTCTTGAATTCTGAGTGCTCACCTGACAGCTTGTCTTGATTTGCTTGGATTGACAAGTGGCATGCTGATCAGATCAAGACCTTCATAGTAGTTCAAGGTCTGAAAATCAAATACTTCTTGTTGCCCTTGAACTCTGTGAAGAATAAGGGCTCTTCTATCAGCATCATACTTCCACCCAATAATGTAGTTTGAAGTTCCTTGGGGTGGGGATGACATAGCCCTTGGAATTCCATCCTCAAAGAGACTCCTGATGATAGAGTCTATAGAGTATACATTAATATGAACTTGAGGAAGTTGCTGAGTATGCACAATTGCAAGTGAGAATGGCGAGTCCTCAATGTCCATACTCTCTGAAGAACTCCCAGGTTTTGTGACTGTAATAACTTTCTCCCCCTTTTTGGTAACATCACCCTCTTGCATAGGTGAGCTAGAGGTTAGGTCAATTACATTCACATGTTCTTGTGTTCTTGGTTGAGCTTCTCTTAAAGGTCTCCCAGCTAGTTTTACCCTGAGATGTGATATCTCAACTTGCTGATCATTGACCCTATTTTGAAGGGTAGTCACCTGAGATTCAATGTGACTAACCTTAGAGACTAAATAGGAGCATGTTTTTGATAGTTTTTGCACCTTTAGTCTCAGATTCCCCTCTTCTTCATCAGAAGAATCATTGGGGGATGAGATGATTGGACCAAAGTCCTCTCTCTCACCACCAGCTTCAGGTTCTTGGCTGCTGGATTTTCTCTACACATTGACATCCTCAGTTAAGGTGTCAATGGGCTGAGTTGCCATGGTTGAGGTTTTAATAATGTAATCACTTGCAGAAGTGAGAGCCTCTTCCATATAGATATCCTGAAAAGGTTCAGAAGTATCCACCTCAGTGATAGGTGACTGATGTGGGCTAGACTGAGGAGACTCAGGAGTACTCATCTTTCTTTGAGTAGGGGAGGAGAAGAGAGACTCATGGTACTCACTGAAACCTAAGGCTTCATCAGTATAGAATGAGAGGTTGGGAATGGGTTGATTTAAGTCTAAAGGCTGGGGATGGTAACTGTCCCCTGAAGGTTGTTCACTTGAGTGTTGAGACTCAGACTGAAGGCTTAAGGCAGTTGGGCTTGTGAGCTCATCAGGGTGAGCATGAGGAACGTCAACCCTGATTGTTGAAGAGATGGGAGTGGTTTGCTCCTCAGGGGAAGTGGGAGCTCTAGTGTCCACTTCCTCCTGTATTGGTGAGTATATGGGGACCTGCACAGACTCAATAGCTTGAGCAGGGGTTTGTTTGGATTTTCTTTGGTAGGTGAGGGTGACTTGGGGCCTTTTTGGTTGTTGAGAGGTAGAAGGTGTGGGTTCAACACTAGCTTGTGTTGCTAGGTTGTCACCTTGAGCAATGAGCTCTAGCATTTTTGGGACAAGGGCTGTTTCTACCCCTGAGAAGCCTACAGTTGGTTTCTTCATGATTTTAAAGATGTCGGGCTTCATCTGTCCCAATTTAAGAATATTATCTGTTCCCCTCAACTGTGAGCCCAGTTCACGGTTGAGAATGTGTTGAACATATCTAGGAAACATATAATACTCTAAGGAGTCCAAGTTAGCAAGTAAATTTGTATAGACAAATTGAGAGTACCTGAACTTGACCCCTTGAACCATTCCATGCACTATGAAGGAGAGATCCTCAGGAATCTGGTCCCACCCTTCATGCTTGTTTGACAAGTTGTGGATAACCACATGAAGCAGGTATTTCACTGGGATGAGACCTTCCTTTTCCTAAAGGTCTTTACAGAGAAATCTCCCTCATAGCCCATCTACTCAAAGGAATGATTGACAGCTTCCTTTGGGAAGGACAACTCACCTTCTTCATCATCCAGCTGCAAGTGAGTGTTGATGATGGCCGGAGTGATGCAGATTGCCTCCCTTGCACTGTGGCAAACAGTGCCTTCTCCCTATCCATGATGACCTCTTGGCTGATCTTCCAAAATTCAAGCAGATGATCCTCATAGAGAGTAGGATCAATGGTTAGGGAGGTGAAATAGTTTGATAGAGATAAGAAACGGCAAATCTCTGAGAAACTATCATCTTTCTCAGAGCTTAACGGAGCAACCTGGTTGTGTTGTCTGTGAAGTTGCATGGAGAAATCTGGGTTGTTTCTGCGGTTTAGGTTGGCCAATTTAGAAGCTTAAGGATGAAGAAAGATGAAAAGCAAAGGCGGTTTGGGAGGAATTAGGTTTGAGGAATAGTAGAATTGAAGAATGTAGAGAGGGAGAGGGGGAACCGTTGGGTATTTATGTGAAAAGGATTTAAACCAAAGTTAATGAAACAGGATAAACTTTGAAATCCAAATGTCGGTCCCACCTCTGAAAAAGTAGTTTACTTTTGCTCAAAAAGTAGTTTTCTTGGAAGTCGAAAAGCTTCCGAAGGTAAATTATCTTTGGAAGTTTTAATGAAAAAGCTTTCGAAGCTAAAATGACTTCGGAAGAATTTCCTGAGAGTTTTGAAAATTTTGCTTCGGAAGAGAAATAAGAACTTGAATGCTTTGTATATAAAACAACAAAGCTTCCGAGAGTTAATTTTGCTTCGGAAGAAAATAGTTCTTGAAAACAAATAAGTGTCTGAGACAAGTATTTAAGCTTCGGAAGATAGATTGGAACCTCTTCCGAAGGTAAAATTTCTTAGACAGTTATTTATTTTGAAGACATGATTTGCTTCCGAAGATAAAAATATATCTTCCGAAGGATCAGAAATTTTTCAAAAATCTAAGGAAAATCCTCAAAAAGAATTTTTTATCCACAGAAAACATGAGCTTATGAAAGTGATGAATTAGACAACTTAGGACACACATATTTTTTAAGAAATAGTTAGAATTAGTTTTAAGAAAAAATCTACTCAAAGTTAATCATCCCAATAGCTGATATTAGATATTTAAATCTATGTTCATCAAAAGCTTTTGTAAACAGATCAGCATATTGTTCATCTGTGTGAACTTTGACTAGTTTAATTAATCCCTTTTCATAGTTATCTTTTATTAAATGATACCTGATATTAATGTGTTTGGTCCTTGAGTGCTGCACAGGATTCTCTGTGATAGAGATAGCACTATTGTTGTCTATGTGAATGGGAGTCTCCTTGAAGTTTAACCCATAGTCTAGCATTTGATTCTGAATCCAAAGCACTTGAGCACAGTAGCTTGCAGCAGCAATGTATTCAGCTTCAGCAGTTGATGCAGAGACACAGGATTGTTTCTTGCATTACCATGAGACAACCCTTCCACCAAGGAACTGACATCCCCCAGATGTAGACTTTGTAGTCACATTGTAACCACCATAATCACTATATGTATAAGCATACAGATTGAAGTCAGAATTCTTTGGATACTATAAACCAAGTGTTGAAGCACCTTTGAGGTATCTTAGAATCCTCTTGACAATGATGAGGTGAGACATCTTAGGGTTTGCTTGATATCTTGCACAAATACATGTAGCAAACATGATATCAGGCCTGCTAGCAGTAAGATACATAAGAGACCCAATCATAGCCCTGTATAAGTGTTCATTTACACACTCCCCCTCAAGATCAGGTCCAAGGGAGTGGTTTCTGGCTATGGGTGTCTTAGCAATCTTACAATCAGTCATGTTGAACCTCTTGAGTATGTCCTGAACATACTTTGTAACACCCGGATATTTCTTATTTTGAAGCCAGCGAAGATAGAAAAGAAAATAAAGTCCAAAGTCGAGGGACCAAACTCGCCAACGAAAGAAAGTCGGGTGAGCGGAGTATATAAGGGAGAGGGCAGCCCTTACCCTCTCCCCCATACACAAATTTTCAGATTTCATAGAGAGGAGAAGGGAGAAAAGAGGAGAAAAAGAGAAAAAGGGGTGTTTCGGGTGATTCGGGTGTCCAAATTCGTCGTGTGGCAAGCCAAATCGAAGCCCTTGACGTTGTGCTCGATTGTGTGAGTTCTAGGACCCCACTTTTACTAGTTTTCAACTGATTTTGGGGCTAGAAAATGTTGAAACCTGTTTTTAGTGTGTGTATGTGTTTGACCCATTTGGGTGTGATGTGTATGATGCGTTTAGAGTATGATTCCGGGCTTGTGTGTGCTTGTATGGTGTTATGGTATGCATTCCTAAGGTCCAGGAGGGTTAATTTAGGCTTAGAATGGGTTTGGATGAGCTTGGAGGCCGAAAATGGCAGATTGGGTTCGGGATGAACTCCATTCTGCATCAGCTAGGGCTAGGCGACCGAATGGAGGCCATACGGCCGAATGAGAGGCGAATGAGGGTCATTCGCACGATTGGGATTCATTCGCACGATTGAGGGTTCAGTCGCACGACTGGGAGTCCAGTCGCATGGGGGATCGCACGACTGAGGGTTCAGTCGCATAGATGCTTAGTCGCATGAGTCCATTCGCATGAGGTCAGTCGCATAGGTGCCCATTAGCAGTAGTCCCATTCGCACAAGGTCCATACGCACGATTGAATGTTCATTCGCATAGATGATCATCCGCATGAGTCCAGTCGCATGATGTTCAGTCGCATGGAGGCCATGCGACTGAAGGGTGTCCATACACCCGAATAGGGCTGTTGCACTCGTAGGAATGTGTAGTTTGACTTCTGGCCTTCGGGGGAAGGTGCAGGTGTAAGTTATGACGTAAAGTTCTCGTAAGAGCATGTAAGATGACTGTTATGGCCTTAGAGAGCATGTAGGGTAGGATGATGATGATGTTGCATGTTTATGCATATTATGAATGTATGATGTTGCCCTGAATGATGATGATGAATGTGTATGATATGTTCCTTATTATGATGTGTGCTTATCTTTCTTGTGGCTTTACATGTCATGTTAATGAATGAATGAAGTATTATGTAAAGTAAAGCGAAAGATAATGAAAGAGGAACATGAAGTAAGAATGCATGCATTAACGAATGATGAATGAACGAAAGAAAGACTTGCAAGCATATATATGGGGTGAGCGACTTTGTGTTGCAAAAGACTCGGATGAAGTGCAATCATTGAGGTTGCCTATGGGGTGAGCAACCTTGTCGTTGCAAAAGACTCGAGTAACGTGCTATCGTGATGTTCCCTTGGGGTGAGCAACCATGTTGTTGCAAAAGACTCGGATAGCTTGCTATCATTAATATGGGCAATGAGGTGAGCAACCCTAGGGGTGCAAAAGACTCGGATAGCGTGCAATCATGGAGATTGCTATTGAGGTGAGCGACTATGTTGTCGCAAAAGACTCGGAAGAATGAATGAATGAAAGGAACGAAAGATAATGAATGTGATGAATGATAATGAATGTGATGAAAGATAATAATGACATTATCTACGTATACGTATGTTGAATGATCGCATGATAAAAGGAATAGTTTTTAATGAAAGTAAAGTATGTTTATTTATATAAAACTAGAACTCACTCAGCAACGCTGACTTTTTATACGTTTTCCAGTTGGCAGGTAAATGATTGCTGAGGATGGCACGGCAAGGCTACTCGGCTCTTTTGGGATGGCATCCATTTATAAGGCTTTTGTGATGTAATGCAAACATGTATTTTGTAACCGGATAATGATGTATTATTTGGCAAAAGTAATTACAATGAAACGAGATGTCATTTTTGAATGTTTTCGCTGCAATGTTTTCCTAAGGCGAATGTAATTATATGTTTTATGTGCGATGAATGACCAACTGTAGGCGTCCCGGTAACGGGGCCTTACATACTTTGACTGACTTATGAAGATACCATCTTCAACTTGCTTCACTTGAATTCCCAGAAAGAAATTGAGTTCTCCCATTGCACTTATTTCAAATATGTCTTTCATTAGCTTCTCAAAGTCTTTGCAGAGCTTTGGATTAGTTAAACCAAAGATGATGTCATCCACATACACTTGAACTAGCAATATGTCATTTCCCTGTCCTTTGATGAAGAGAGTTCCATCTATAGTACCTCTTCTGTATCCATGTTTGCAAAGATACTCAGACAGTGTCTAATACCATTTCCTGGGTGCTTGATGCAGCCCATAAAGAGCTTTGTGAAGCTTGCAGACATAATCAGGATGATCAGGGTCTACAAAACCAGGTGGCTGTTTGACATACACCTCTTCTTCAATCACTCCATATAGAAAAGCACACTTCACATCAAGCTGAAATACCTTGAAGTTCTTGGATGCACCAAATGTCAGGAATATCCTAACAGCTTCTAGTCTTGCTACTGGAGCAAAGACATCAGTGTAGTCAATCCCTTCTTCTTGTGTGTATCCTTGAACAACTAGTCTAGCCTTGTTCTTGATGATAATGCCTCTATCATCCTTCTTATTCCTAAACACCCATTTGGTTCCAATGGTAGTCTTCCCATGAGGAAGAGGACAAAGGTTCCAAACTTTTTGCCTTTTGAATTGAAGCAACTCTTGTTGCATAGCTTCAACCCAACTTCCATCCTTTAGAGCCTCATCAACTTTCTTTGGCTCTATCTCCAATGATGTTTGTGGTGGGGTGAGACTTGTGGATCCTAAGCTGAGGGATCACAGCAAGTTGCTGAGAAAGATCTAAATTTGAGAAATTTAAATCTGGCATAGATGCTTCACCCTTCACATCACCACACTTATCAAGATTGACTTGATCCAATGAGTGTGTGACATCATTGATGTTGTCATTTACGGTGTGGTTATTAGCATCAAGAAATTCTTGATCACTGTCACCACCACCATTGTTGTCTTCCACAATTGAGGTATCCTTATTTAGTTGTGGAGCCTTTGAGCTGGAATTTGAAGGCACCCCAGATGTATCAGCAAAGTTTGTCATTGTAGTACTGATAGAAACCTCATTTGCAGAAGTAGTTCCAACTGGAGCTGAAGATGTATGAGTTGAAGGTCTTCTTAGCTCAAATCTTGGATCAGGATCACCTGTATTTAAATTTTCTGCAGATCCTGAAACATTCTCACAAGATTTGTTCAAATAGTTGGTAACTAAATCAAGATCAAAAGCCAATCAGGACCAGAACCAGCCACACAGGGTGTGTGTTCATTGAAAGTCACATTGGCTGACTCCTCAAAAATTCTGGTTCTGAGATTGTATACTCTATAAGCCTTAGCCTAGGAAGAGTATCCAATGAAATGTCCATCATCTGATTTCTTAGCAAATTTGGCAATTTGATCTTTGGTATTCAAGATGGTGCAAGGACATCCAAATGACCTGAGAAAGCCAATGAAATGTTTTCTCTTGTGCCAAAGTTCATAAGGAGTCTTACCATGTGTCTTAACTACTAAAACTCTGTTTTGCACATAGCAAGCAGTGTTTACCGCCTCTGCCCAGAAGGTGATGGGCAGTTTAGAGTCAGACAACATAGTTCTTGCGACTTCAATTAGTGTCTTGTTTCTCCTCTCAGCAACACCATTTTGCTGAGGAGTCCTGGGAGCACTATATTATCTTGTAATACCTTTTTCATCACAAAATGTATCAAGGGTTTGATTCTTGAATTTAGTCCCTTGATCATATCTTATGGTTTTGACCTTGTGATCACATTGATTCTCAATCTTTAAAATGAAATTCTTCAGAATCTCAGGGGTCTCATCCTTAGTTTTAAGAAAAAAAACCCAAATGAATCTTGTAAAATCATCTGTGATCACCAAACAATAAAAGGCCCTTTCTAGACTCATTACACTGGTGGAGCCAAAGAGATCCATATATAATAAGTGTAGGGGAGTAGTGATAGAGTTCCTTTCCTTAGGCTTGTGAGATACCTTATGCTGCTTCCCTTTCAGACATGCAACACAATGATCATCACTTGTAAACTCTTTCTTTGGCATTCCAGTTACCAAATCATGTTTAATTAGTTTATTCATGTTCTTAAAGTTTACATGGCACATTCTTTTATGCCATAGGAAAGACTCATCACTATTGGCTTTAGACAGAAAGCATGAAACTTCTCCAGAGGGAGATGTTTCTTGCAAGTCCATCTTGTACATGTTCTCTTTTCTGGGGGCTCTAAGCAGGATGTGCTCATGAGGAATGACCACTCCAGGCTTGAGAACAATGCACTCATGCTCAGTAAAGAGTATGTTATGACTCTGATCACAAAATTGGAATACACTCAGAAGATTGTACCCAAGCTCCTTGACAAAGTTTACCTTTTCAATGCTGAGCTTACTATTTGTGACCTTGCCCCTTCCAGAAATGTAACCACCTTCATCTCCTCCAAAAGCAACTGGTCCCCCATCAATCCTTTCAAAGTTTTGGAGTAGTGACCTATTGCCTGTCATGTGCCTGGAACAACCACTATCAATGATCCAGACATTCTTGTTTGTCTTGAGTTGTTCCTGCACAAAGGAGATGATTAGTTAAATTTGAAAACCCAATCCTTACTTGTCTTGGGCTCACTAAGTATAATAGAATGTAATGCAACAGTAATAGATCCTATGGTTGTGCTAAGAGGATCTTGAGCTGATGTTGATGGAGAATTTTCAGTCACTTGGTCTTTCTTAGACTTCCACACCACCTTTGGAGTCTTGGACTTGACCTTCAAAACTTCGGAAGCTTTTGGGACTTCGGAAGTTTTGATGACTGAACCTTCGGAAGATTCTGCAGTCACTGCAGCAGACTTCAGTGCTTCAGAATAATTCCTTTCTTCCGAGACCAACTTCTCTTCCGAAGGTAATTTTCCATTTACCTTCTTCTTTGATTTGGAGCTTCCGAAGGAAACAGATTTTCCTTCCGAAGCTTGAATCTTCTTGGAACTCTTTGAAGTCTTTATCTTGGTCATATGGACAATACTTTTAGGATTGTATGGACAATCCTTAGCAATGTGAGAGGTACTTTCACACATGACACAAATCATTTTCTTCTTCACAAGAGTCTTCTTTTGAGAACAAGACTGTCTTTGGTCACATCCCTTCTCCACCTTCATCTTTGCATATGCTGAGACAATCCTTTTGGGCTGGGAATTATTCTTGGAGTTTGATGGTCCAGGCTGTGCAGCAGTGGTACACAGCAAATCAGTCTTCTTCTTGGTACTGAGATGATTTGAACAAGAACCAGAACTCTTAGCTGAAGAGTTTTGGTTGTTGTCTTCAGTCTTTACTACTTCAAACCCTGTAGAGATAAAAACTTGTTTCTGCTTAGAGTCAAAAGTAGCCTTGATCACTTGAGCCTTCCTTGCTTTTCTTTTGCTCTTCCTGATCAAGTTATTTCTCATTGACTTGGTCATCACAATAATTTTCTTCTCCTCCGAAGGATAGTGGCCCTTCTTAGAATCCTCCTCTTCACTCTTCTCAGAGGAATTCTTCATTATCTCTTCTTCATCCTCCTCACTTATAGGATCTATGATAGGAAGCTCATCTTCACAAGTTTCACACCTAGGAGATCTTACAGACAAGATTGTGTGTGGAGGAGCTATCTCATTGGATCCCAGTCCCTGTCTGTTTTGATAACACACCTTGTTGTGCAGGGATGAGGATAACATGTTCTTGAAGGTCTCTTCTTCAAGAACACTCTTTTCTGCCCTGGCTTTGCTGATCACAAGCTCAGCCTGGCACTCGGTCAGCTTGGTTATGAGATCTTTGATTTGAGTCCTAAAATCTGTATGCTCATGTTTTAGAACTGAAATGGTTTTCTCTAAGTCCTCTATCTTCAGTTTATAATCATTTTCAGACTTTCTAAAATCAGATTTTAAAATGTTTAAAGACTCAAGATCAGATCTCATCTCCAAGTTATAGGACCTGTATCTATTAACTTTAGCAATGCATTTAGGAGTATAGAGATGTTCCAATACCTTGGCTTCATCATGATCTGCCATTAGTGCTTGGTTTGGAGAAGCATCTTCCACCTGAAAGCTCCAGTCAAAGCCTCCTTCTTCAACAGCAACAACAGCTTGTTGCTTTGGCTTCTCATTCTGGGGAGCTTTGTCAGTGTAGTTGGGTCTGGACTATGTTTGGCCACCATTTGTTCTAGGTGCCTTACACTCTCTGGCAAAGTGTCCCATCAAGTTACAATTGTAACACTTGACTTTACCTTTGTCCAGGCCAAACTTTCCACTTGTAGCATTGCTTGGAAACTTCCTTCCAGTTCTCTTATAGAACTTCTTGGCTCTGTGAGTGAGGAGAGCCATCTGCTGGACTATTTCCATGTATTCCAGATCATCTGGATGGATACAATCCAGGTCTTCAAGAGTGAAAAGAGAGTTGCCACAGCTTTCATCAGAAGACACAAAAGCTTGAGAAGAGCTTGTCTCTTGGAATGGGCTTCCTTGAGTGTAGTTCTCCCTGGGTGTCTCTGGGAAGGTGATGAAAGGACCCTTTGGTGAGTTGTTAGGGTAGCATATGAGATGATGTTGGGGTTCTATGCTATCCCTTTCAACCACGTGCAGGGCTGAACCCAATTGATTGTTGGAGTTGCCAGATGAACCTTGCATGTTCATCTCCATCTGGTAGCCACTGAGAATCCCATATAATTCTGCCAGAGTAAGAGTTTTGAGATTTTCAGTCCTCTTATTCACCACACAGTAGTGTGTCCATTGCCTAGGAAGTGAGGACATGAACTTCCTTACAATGTCTCTGTTCTCAAGAGGAACTCATCCATCCACAAGGGTATCCACTATCTCAACATACCTGAAGTATTGTCGAGTCATGGTTTCACCTGTTTTGAAGGTGAAGTTTTCAAAATGCTGCTTCAGGAGATCCTTCTTGTTCTCCTTGGCTTCAGAGGAGCCTTCATACATCAGTTTTAGTGCATCCCACAGCTGTTTAGCCGTTTTGCACTTCTTGAAACCTCTGTATACAGAGTTTGGAAGGGCAGTTTGAAGGGCTGTCATGGCTTTTCTGTCAATCTCTACTCTCTTCCTATCTTCATCAGAGTAGTTAGCCACATCTTTGGGGATCATACCAGCACCAGTAGCAGAAGGAGTGCTGGGTATGAAAGGTTCATTTTCAACAGACTCCCACATTCTTGAGTCTAGAGACCTGATGAAACTTTCCATTCTTAGGCACCAGGTATCAAAGTCATCAAGAGTGATCAGTGGTGACTTGTTCATGGTTCCAGTTTCCATATCAGTCTTGGAAATGGCTGCCATTTGAAAGTTTAGTATTTGTGTGTGTGAGGGATCTTAAGATGATGAGATCTTATATCAAGAGCCTGGAATGCTCTGATACCAAATGCAGGACCGGTGAAGGGTGGTCACATACAACACAACAACACAAAGAGGAGATTAACCAAACTTAATCAAACAATAAACTGGATTAACCACAAGTATGATATTAAAAACACAAGTAATAAGAAAGAGACAGAACAAGAGAACACAAGAGATTGGTTTTCAAGGATGCAGTATATTGTTTTCTCAAGTTCTATTACAAGTGTTACAAAGCATAAAAGAAAGATACAAAACATGGAATACTTATACTACATCCTACAGCCGGCCATACTTTGAAAGCCAGCTGGATACAATTGACTAGACAACTACAAAATCAATTGTAGAGTCAAAAGGCAGATTTGCCTTTTGACAAGTGACTATGACATGCCATAGCTCACATCCTAATATATTACAAAAAGGATAAAAGTACATAAAGTAGAAAGCATGGACTCAAGACCTCAATGTACAATTTACCAAAAGCATGGACCTTTCACCAACTCATGTAAGTTGGTGACTTTACAGAGTTGCAGCGGAAAGGTGGTCCAGCTTTATGGTAAAGTACATCAGATAAAAGCATGTCTTTAAAAGTCTTCGGAAGAAATCTGTCTTCACTCTTTGGCTTCGGAAGACTTTGTCTTTGAAGCTTCGGAAGACTTCACTTTTGGCTTCGGAAGATATCGGTCTTGGCTTCGGAAGATTTTACACTTAGAATATTTCTAGTGCATGGTGTAAAACTTCCGAAGCATTTCTACTTCTGTTCTTTGGTGCATGCTTGCAGAGAGACTTTGGATGTTTTGGCTGCATCAGACTTATAGGAATCCTTACACATTATGATGTAATTTTGACTTTTTTAGACGTATTTTATATAAATTTTGATCCGTTTGGGTATATTATGGTGCATGTTGACTTGTGTTGATGTATTTGGGTATGTTGACCCGTTTGATTATACTTAGGTGTATGTTTGGCGTATTTGGGTATGTTGACCCGTTTAGTTATATTTAGGTGTATGTTGGTGCATTTGGGTATGTTGACCCGTTTGGTTATATTTAGGTGTATGTTGGTGTATTTGGGTATGTTGACCCATTTGATTATATTTACGTGTATCTTGGTGCATTTGGGTATGTTAACCCGTTTGGACATTCATCATGTAATTAGCGTCGTATTTTTTTTAATTTTTACTATAAAATAAAACAAAAAATTGTAATTTCTTAAGGATTTTAGCAATTTCAAAAAATTTTATGCATTTTAAAACATTTTTTCAATGTTTTAAAAGATTTGTTTTTTATTAATTATTTATATTTTTTTAGTATTTTTTAGCCCTTTTAAGTTTTTTACCTGTTATTCAGGTTAAATACACAAGATTAAAACATCAAACTAAAGTTTAGTGACCTGATTGGAACAAAAAAGTTTACCAGTGATCTAATTAGGACAATTTTGAAACTTGATTACTATTTTACAAAGTTACCCCTTTTAGAAATAGCCACTTTTGTTGACCTTTTGCAAGTTCTCCCATTTTTTAAAATGTTCATAACTTTTATGTACGACATTATTTTTTATAAAAATTACACCAAAAAATGAGTGTTTTTATCTTTAAAATGAGTATAATATTGTTATATAAAAAGATTAATTTTTTTAAGTTATTAAACTTATATCTCATCATTATGTATCTTTATTAGTTATTGTGTTTTTCTGAATACTATTGTGTTTTTCTAAAATGATGAATTTAAAAAACTATAATGATGGAATAACATTGTTTTGTATCTCTAATATGTAAAACATAATAATAAATTAGCAACTAATTAATCTAATACAATAAAAATAATAACCAAATAACACAATGTATAATTGTGTCTTTTGATCCTCATTGTGTTATTTTAAACACTATGAGTTTTAAAAGAAATACATGGGTGAAATAACATCATTATGTATTTTTGATGGTTAAACACAATGATAGATAACAAATTTATATAATCTATTAAAAAATAAATAGCAAAAAATAATGTTATCTTCAACACTATGAGTTTTGAAAAATACATTGATAAAAGTATGTTATTGTGTATTTCTAATTGTAAAACACAATTATAGATAACAAGTTTATAATCTATAAAAACAATGATAAAAATAATACAAAATGATCTAAAACGTAAAACACAAATGATTAATACACATAACAAATGATGTAAAATATATGACACAATGAACATATAAGACGCAATAAGCTGATGTATTTGACACAATGATCAAAATACTCCCATCTTTAAAACAATAAAATAACACATATCAAGCCCACAATCCTTCTGATCCTTTTTAGATTAAACATTCATTTTAGTATAAACATGCCTTATCTATTATATTATATTTTTTATTAGTGGTTATGAGAAGAAGAGAAAAAACAAAAATGAAAAATGAATGTCTAAGTATTATTTGATTTAAATAATGGTAGATGTAACGAAGCTGATGTGAGAGATTTTTACAAAATAAATGAAATTTTTAAGAGATATACGTGAAGAATGAAAATGAAGCTGTCGTGAATGCTCTTACTCGTCACAATAGTTGTAAGCTAATCTGTTAATGATGACCGGCTGCTCTTTCTTTAAATTGATTTTTACCATCTTTATTCCTTCAATGACAATATTTGAGTAATTATAAATGCTTTATCATTATTTTATCATTTTGTAACTTGATTACACACTTGCACCATTTAAATTTTCTTAAAAAGGTAAATCATGATACTCCGAATAACAAATTAATTATACTTGAGTTATTGGGAAATAACTAAACACTAGGTACACATTCTTATTCCTCAAGTTGTATAGTACAGATCACTACTACCTATTTATTTCTTATTAGAGCTTCTTTAATATGACGTTTTTAGCCCCTAAAAACGTCACATCATCTGTTTTTTTAGACATCAGAAAACCACTCATTGTTTAAAAATTCAAAAAACCTCTTCAATGGTAAAACTTAAAAACATCTAAAAATATTGCCACATCATTATCACCTTTTACATTTTTTTTAATATCAATCTTATATATTAATATAAAATATAAATAAAATATTTATATGTCTTTTGTTGGATGGAAATTTTAAAACTTTAAAATTTTAAAATATAAAAGTTAAATATTTTTAGAGGAAAATTTTAAAATTTTAAAATTTGAATTTTAAATTTAAATTAATAAATAATAATTTATTGTAAAAAATTAAAAATTAAATTTTAAAAATTAAATTTACTGTTCAGGCACATGAGCACTGTTCAGACGCATTGTTCAAGCGCATGAGCATTGTTCAGGCGCACGAGCACTGTTCAGGTGCATGAGCATTGTTCAGGCGCATGAGCACTGTTTAGGCGCATGAGCACTGTTCCGACGCACTGTTCAGGCACTTGGGCACTGTTCAGGCGCATGAGGTTGACTTGAAACGCCTAACACTTAAATTAATATTGAAAAACTAAATATTTTATTAATATAAATATATTATTTTCTTTTTTTATATTAAAACTCAACCCTGACCCACCTCTGAAAATGTCAGATGTTTTTTGGTGTTTATATCCATAAACTTCTACCTTTAAAAACAAACTCCCCAATGGTTTTTAGTCTAAAATACGGATGATGTGGCGTTTTTAAGGGCTAAAAACGCCCTATTGGAGATGCTCTTAGACCAAGAACCATTGGGGGGGTTTGTTTTTGAAGGTTGAAGTTAATGGAGATGAACACCAAAAAAACATCTGACATTTTAAGAGGTGGGTCAGGGTTGAGTTTTAATATTAAAAAAAAGAAAATAATATATTTATGTTAATAAAATATTTAGTTTTTCAATATTAATTTAAGTGTTGAGCGTTTCAGGTCAACTTAATGCGTCTGAACAGTGCCCAAGTGCCTGAACAGTGTGCCGAAACAGTGCTCATGCGCCTGAACAGTGTGCCGGAACAGTGCTCATGCGCCTGAACAGTGCTCATGTGCCTGAACAATAAATTTAATTTTTAAAATAAATTATTATTTATTAAATTTAAAGTTTAAATTTCAATTTTAAAATTTTAAAATTTTAAATTTCCCTCTAAAAAATATTGAACTTTTATATTTTTAAATTTTAAAGTTTTAAAATTTCCATCCAACAAAAGACATATAAATATTTTATTTATATTTATATTAATATATAAGATTGATAGTTAAAAATAAATATAAAAGGTGATAATGATGTGGCAATGTTTTTAGGTGTTTTTTAAGTTTTATTATTGGAGAGGTTTTTTGGGTTTTTAAAGAATGAGTGGTTTTCTGATGTGGCTACTGACTAGGCATGTTTTTAGGCGTTTTTTTTATTTCACCATTGGTGATGGTCTTACGAAGTTAACGCAACCCTTTTGGAATATTCTTGAATATATCCTTTTAGATCGAACATTCCTAAACGTGTATTTGATCATTAGTATCAACATCTTGTTTATACCATGGAATATGCCTATTCTTATATATACTCGTCATGTTGAACCTGGAGATGGACCAAACTTGAAAACGGATCGAACTCCTTGAATTTTTTACATGATCACACGTCTGAGATACTTGATATGATAACATACTCAAATTGATATTGAAACATGTTTGGGTTGAACCAAACACTCAAACCGTTAGTTCATAACCACTTTGTAAGTTGCTCTTTTGACACCAATCTAAACCGAGCCAAATTACAGGATAAAACCTGGTTTCAAACCGAACCGATTAATTTTCACTTAAAAAACTGCTTAGAACGCGAACCAATTTCAACAAAAATAGATTTTGTCCGTCATTGCCTCAAGCCGAATGTGTTTGAACCTATTTGGGAAAAAATACCAAAAATGTGCACCTCTAGAGAATAACATCATTACCCACTTAATTATATTGTTACCCGATGGTAATAGGCAAAGTCTAATTAGAGAAAACATAAATTATATTTAATCTGGTAGAGATCGATCGAGTAATTTATGGTGTAGTTTTCGAGTTTCTATCAAAAGAAAAAGAGAGACAACATCATATTCCATACATTCATGCATATTTTACATATATTTATTTATACACACATATATGTCCGATTGTTTCACTGTGATTAAGCTCAATATATGTATTAATTCATAGTCTCATCATAGAAACCATATATAATTCAACAGCAAATTAGGTCAACAACAAGCACAAGTATCCTCAAGCACCATAACTTGTTCATCATCACCACCCCTAAACAACCAATACCCCACCCCCACCCCCACCACAACCACCACAAACACACCACCGTTAAACGACATCACCGCCAGCATCAACAAGTAATTCATCCCGGAGTTCACCCCAAACATCACAGCTCCAACAAACCTCCCTCGCCCACCACCACACAACAACTTCCCGTAAATCAAAGGAGCATCCTCAACCGCGATGCCCGAAGACTTCGAAAGGACCCTCAGTCGGAGCCGAAGATCCTCCATGAACTGCCACAACACGGAGAAGATGAAACAAACGGTTAATGTGAGCATGTAACTGATCCATGAGTCGGTGGTCCATGCGTCGATTAATAGTGTGACGTTGGTGCCCCAATAGAACGTCATGTGCATCATCGTTGCGTTAGTTAGTAGTTATTTATCGTTTAATTTTCTGGTGAGTTAAGGTGGTTGAAGGTGTAGGTTTAAATATGAAAAGATGGAGTGTAGTAGTACTACCAGTGGTACTACACTTAACTTTGTAGTTTGTACTAGGGCTGCTCGTTAGCAATTATAGAAGTACTCTTTTGATTGCACTTTAGTTTTTGACAATTTGAAGATGTGGAAGTTTGTATGTATAAAATAATCAAAAGGTAATTAAAAGGGTAGATATATAGTGTGTTGTAACTTTATCTTTTTGAAAAGGTTTTTCTATCCGATTGGATTGCTCACATGGGGATTTTTTGGTTGTAGTACATTGGCTTAAAGCACAAGTAAAGTGTGTGATGGTATGCAATATGCATATGTTATATATGGTTTGTACGTAGTTTTATTTCTTTAGCCAAAACCAGATAATAAGTGTATAAGCTTCTTCAAGAAACCTTTTTTATAAGCTATTCCTTAAACAGATATGGATATTCACCAAACTAATGATATTGTAACACCCCTGTCAATGACGGAATAAGCAATGGACGACAAAATTGAATCATTACACAAGGCATAAATGAATACGTACTAAAGGTATTTAATTATTTCTTTAAACCGGATAGTTGATTAATTAGTGTCTAGTTAAGTCCATCTAATGTCTTGAATAACATGAGCTTCATTTTAAGAGAATTAAGTATTAGGTTACCAAACTTGAATTGAGTCCTATCATATGTACTATATGTACTGTTCGTGTAATTAACTCCAATACTTAATTCATGTTGTCACGTATCATTTGATTTATTTCACTATTATTTTTCGTTTACCATCACGTGTCATAATTTTAGCTTTTCAGGATTATTTTTTATTCGTTTATGTTTGTTAATATTATCATTTTATTACTTACTTAAAACTTAAAATTTTATATTATGATTTTTAATCTTCACTATTAATTATTAAAATTTTCTATGTGTAGTATATTTAACACATGAGTTCCTAATCTATTAAGTTAATATGAAACCATAGCTCTAAAATGAAAGAAATACATGCACACTACAAATTATTTGATCATTAGCGGCGACTTGTGTCGCCGCTATTAGTCCCCTTTGCCGCCGCTAAATAGTCGCTGCTAATGATCAATAATTCGCTGGCAATTATCAATAATTCGCCGCCAATGTGCCGCCGCTAATGGCGTCGCCGCTAATAATGTTTAGGTCGCCGCTATATGTTTAGGTCGCCGCTAATAAGTTGCCGCTATTAGTTTTTTGTACGGTCTAACCCTGACCGTTAGATCTAGCGCACGTTCAACGACCAGATCTGAATTAGTAAACCTCAAACGGATCGATGACCAATAGCAGCGACTGTCGCCGCTAATGTCAACATTTCTTGTAGTGGCATGTGATTGGTTTATAAAATAAGAAGAGGACATAATCTTTTTGGTTTAGAAAAAAAAAAGATGGCTTAACATGGCATCTTTAATATCAATAAATTACATTATATAAACTATAAAAATGATGTTTCAAAAGGTTTATAGGTCTGGGATTCATCAAACGTAGTTTCAATACAGAGTAATTTTCAAATGGCCAAAATCTTAATTACAATTTAATTTTGATGGTACGAGACTAGGAGTCTACATTTTGTCTTCAACAAGTCAAGATCCCATCTTTACTTCAACTGCATCAAAGCATTTATAATTGGTTGTTTGTAGCTCCACAGATGTTGGCATGAAAAGAGAGAGTATCAACGTGGAAAAGCTAGGGCAAGGATAGAGAAGCCCATGGTCTGTGGGAGAAAAAGTTGGGTTCTGTGAGCAGTGATATCATATGAGAGATCGAATGGTGCATTGATTTGTCACTTGGAAGAGAGAAATGAGCGATTTTAGGGAGTGACATGAAGGGGTGGTGGCATGGAGGATTCTTTAACCTCCTTCGTTGTTGATGTTTTTAAACATTTAGGTAGTGTTTGGTATGCAGGAATGAGGGGCGTAATGAAATGAACCATTGAGGGTGAATGAACAAATATATGTTTTGTTGATGAAGGTAATGAAATGAACTATTACATAGTTGATTTTATTACCTTAAATTCATTTCATCCACCCTCTTTTTTTTTCATTACATCCCTTCTTCCATCATTAGTCATCACACCACTCACTCACCTACCACAACAACCACCACCGCCGCTATTATAGAGAGATGATGAGAGATAGAGAGACGGAGAGAGAGAGACGGAGAGAGGAGAGAGAGAGAGAGAGAGAGAGACGGAGAGAGAGAGACGGAGAGAGAGAGAGACGGAGAGAAAGAGAGAGAGAGAGAGAGAGAGAGAGAGAGAGAGAGAGAGAGAGAGAGAGAGACAGAAGAGAGAGAAGAGAGAGGAGAGAAGAGGAGAGAGAGACAGAGAGAGAGAGAGAGAGAGAGAGAGAGAGAGAGAGAGAGAGGACAGAGAGAGAGAGAGAGAGAGAGAGAAGAGGAGAGAGAGAGACAGAGAGTAGAGAGATAGACGGGGAGAGAGATCGAGAAGAGACGTATATATAGATAGACGTAGAGATAGAGAGATATACGTGTATATATACGGGTAGAGATATAGACGGATATATACGTATAAGATATAGAGACACGGGAGAGAGATAATAGACGGAGAGAGAGAGACGGAGAGAGAGAGAGGCGGAGAGATAAGAGAGAGAGAGAGAGACGGAAGATAGATAGAGACGGAGAGATAGAGAGACGGAGAGAGAGAGAGACGGAGAGAGAGAGAGAGACGGAGAGAGAGAGAGAGAGACGGAGAGAGAGAGAGAGACGGAGAGGAGAGAGACAGAGAGAGAGAGAGAGAGAGAGAGAGAGGAGAGAGAGAGAGAGAGAGACGGAGAGAAGAGAGAGAGAGAGGAGAGAGACGGAGAGAGAGAGAGGAGAGAGAGAGAGAGAGAGAGGAGAGGAGAGAGAATGAGAGGACGGAGAGAGAGAGAGAGATAGAGAGATATAGAGAGATAGAGAGATAATATATTATTATAGATATATATATATATGGTATATATGATAGTATATATGTAGATATAGATATACGTATATATATATACGTATATAATTACGTAGATATATACGTATATATACGTATATAGATATAGATATATATGTATATATATATACGTATATACGTAGATATAGATAGATATAGATAGATAGAGATAGAGATATATAGAGATAGAGAATATATAGATATATATATATATATATATATACGTATATATAGATCTGTATATTATATATACGTATATATATATACGTATATATATATATGTATATATATGTATATATATATATATATAGACACACACGTGTGTATATAGAGAGATAAAGAAGAAGATAATATCACAATAACCAATATATGTATTTATAATATGTTCATATAAATTAATTTATAAAATTTATAAATAAGTATTTTATATAAAGCAAAAATATAATAATAATAAAGAATTTGGATTACTTTTTAAAGGTATATACACAAGTAAAAAAATTTAAACTATAAAGTACTATAACCTAATTAATTTTATAATATTAAAAAACATGTATTAAAAAATGAAAATTTAAAGCAAAAAATTAAAAAAATGGGAAATTTTACTTACGGTCATAAGCCTTGTTACGGCCACGTAAGTTAAAGTCACCACGGGCCGTAACGACCAATACGGGTTGTAACGTCTTATAAATTAACCGATTTGATATTTTGCAAACCAATACAGTCCGTGAAAAAAAAAATCAAAGGGTGTGCGTATCAGACCATTAACTATATTATCTACGAGGCATCATGGGACATCATAGTTCCTTGGGGAAATTACTGTAGATGAAAGTAGTAGGCGAACCAGCCTACATCAGGTGTTGAAATTTGTAAGTTTCTCCTTCTATCACTTGTAAATTCATATATAATCTTCACGGATAAACCATGTGAATATATTAGAATACAACTTGAAGGGTAAATGTAAGGTAATGTTTGAATCATATGTATTGTAAGAACTTATGAAAAACCCGTCAAGATAAATATATATTTTTATTTTTTTTGTAATAATATTATTATACATATAGAAGATTATGATCTTATATGAATATATGTTGATTCACAAGTATAAAAAAATTAACAGTGATGTAAGTTTTGTAAAAAACATATATTTGCATGTTTAACTAACAACTTACACCAGTGTTAACTTTGTTATATTCGTGAATTTATAGTCATACATAAAAAATAATAATCTTTTGTATTGGTTTATCTTAAAGGGCTTTCACAAGTTGTCACATTAAACTAAGTTTCTGGTTTAAACTTTTTCCTATGTATGTGTACATATATGTATACTTTTTTATATGTGCCTACCACTCATATGTAAGGGAAAATATTCCCTATATATGCTAACAGACAAGAAATAATTGAAACAGATATTGTTTTTAAGAGATCTTTTTGCACTGTTCTTTGCCCAAATTTGGCAACAAGCCAACCCCTGGCTCATTTCTTCTTTTATGCTAAAATCACATTACTATATTTTTAAGCCTGTCATATTTGCATGATGCTTTAATACACACTTAATGAGGCAGTTGTAATCCCCTTTAATGATGTCTTGCTAAGGAAAGCTTTCTGTAGTTCTTGCCCACTCTAGCTTTCCCTGATTCCTTCTACTACTTAATCATATGCTTATTTTTTTAGAGTTGAACTATCCTCTGAGTTAAACAAATTAGCATATGTTTTGCATAATATAATACTGGTCCTATTTAAACAACCTCATTTGATATTTTAACTTGTTCATTCTACTACCTTTTTCTGATATGTACAAGTAGAGTCTGTGTTAAATGTGATCACAAAATTGTTTGATTATATACATTAAAAATATAGTTTGAGTGACATTTAACACAATTAATAGATCGATAGATATTATACATAACTCGAATCGACTAGCTCACATGTAAGATGTATCAAATTTGCAATTTTGTGGTATTTTAGCAATCACTCGGTAATTTTTAGTAGAGTATTCACATTCAGTTCTTCATCTATATTCATATAAAATTAGCTCAAACTTATATTTATGTCTAAAACATTTCCATGTGTTGAAAACCTCCAAATCTCATTTCAGGTATTTATTCATATATATTCAACTAAGTAATACTGATTTATTTTCTTATCACATTTTCTTTTTTTTTTCATTCACAATGACTTACAAAAAAAGATATACACTATATGATATTACTAGTGTGTCTCTTAATATATAAGATAGAAAGTGAGACCCTAAACTTGTTATTTTGAGGAATGAGATACAATGTCAAGTATGGTCTCATTATTAAGAAATTATAATTTTGATCCTTGTTTGTTTAAACGTTAGTCTTTAAATTGGATGGACGGGTAAGTATTGAGGTTATATTTTACAGAATCCTTGTATCTAAAATAAAAATGAAAAAAGTTAAGTTTTAAACAAATATTGTGAAGCCATACCAATTATTGTTTTCCATGATTCTACTATTTTGGAATTTTGATTAGGTTCTTAAATATCATTTATTCCGGTATGCTATGTCTAAATGGGAAACTAGACTATGGTTATGGGCAATGTTTTTAGAACTGGATTGGACAGCGAAGTGATCGTCTTACTAGTCGACTGGTCGAACCGGATTTAAGAACTGGATGATGTCATAATTATATATATGTATATTAGATATATAATTATATATATATAATTCAATATAAATATTTTATATGTGTAGTTTATAGTTATATATAAAAACTAACAATAATTTTATGTCCAACACTCTAATTCTTAGTTTGAACCATCCGTTAAACTCATTAAAATCCAAAAAACTAAAAAAAATTAAAAATCTAGTCCGACCCGCTTCCCGGTTCCCGGTCCAACCACCGAACCGGTTTGAACAGGCCGATTCCTTGAAAACAAAACGATTTAGGGTGGATCGGACCGGTCCGACTCCAAACCCCGGTTCGATCTGAGTCTAAAAATACTGGTTATGGGTTTATCAAGGTAAATTAACTCTTATTAGAGTATTCACAATAGCATCATCATCTTCATCCCTATATTTACATTAAAAACATAACTTTTTTACTCACTCTTTTAATTAAATTATACTTTTTTATATATGAGAAAGGTTCAAATAAAAAGTTTTCTAAAATTAAAAAGTTTAAGAAGTAATCTTAGCCATCGATCTTTTTAATCAATGGTTAAGATCAAATTGTAAGAAAAAGTTTGTTAGGTGGTATTTTAGTAATAACCACTTTTGTTGACTTTTTTGCAAGTTCTCTAATTTTTTTTAAACATTCATAACTTATTTATACACATTATTTTTTTATAAAAATTACACCATTAAAACGAGTGTTTTTTATTTTTAAAACGATTACAGTATTGTTATATAAAAAGATAAAAAAAAATTAACGCTTTTAAGCTCACATCTCGTAATTGTGTCTTTAGTGCAGTTCATTGTGTTTTTTTTGTTGGTTATTGTGTTACTTTTTAATACTATTGTGTTTTTTTCTAAAATGATAAATTTTAAAAAATATAATGATAGAATAACATTGTTATGGATCTCTAATATGTAAAATACAATAATAAATTAAGAACTAATTAATTTAATACATTAAAAACAGGCCTGCTCGCTATCCGAGTGTAGTCAGCAAAAGCAAAGAGAAAAAATTACGTAAATGACAAATAACACAATGTCTTATTGTGTCTTTGATCGTCATTGTGTTATCTTGAATAATATACGTTTTGAAAAATACATTGTCGAAATAACATCATTGTGTATTTCTAATGGTAAAACACAACGAATAATAACAATTATACAATCTATTAAATACAATAACAAAAATAACACATTGTGTTATCTTCAACACTATGAGTTTTAAACCTAGATTGGTGAAAGTATATCATTGTCTCTTCTAATTGTAAAACAAAATGATAGATAACAAATTTATAATCTATAAAAACAATAAGATAAATAACATAAAACGATATAAAACGTAAAATACAATGATTAATACACATAACAATGATGTAAAATATATGACACAATGAACATATAAGACACAATAAGCTGAAGTATTTGACACAATAACCAAAATACCATTCTCTTTAAAACAATAGAAGGACACGTGTTAAGCACATAAGTCTTCTTATACTTTTTAGATTAAACATCATTTTTAATATAACCTTAACCTTTATATATTTATTATTATTATTATTATTTATCTCCTTCACTCACAAACACTTTTTAAAATATTAAAAAAATTATAAAAGTTATATTATGTTTCTTCAAATATAAAAAATCACAGTATAATACTTATAAATTTTCTATTTTGTTTCCTCACAACCACTTATATTTAT
Organism: Flaveria ramosissima; assembly: GCA_025215565.1. Classification (NCBI taxonomy): domain Eukaryota; kingdom Viridiplantae; phylum Streptophyta; class Magnoliopsida; order Asterales; family Asteraceae; genus Flaveria; species Flaveria ramosissima. Next base: position 13,103,487 of record CM046039.1, read on the forward strand.
CCCCGTAATATACTACAATGCACTCATTATAAAACATGAACTCTTATTATTATTTCAAGGAAATATGAACTCCCTTCCTTAAACCCCAATGTTCATGCAAAACAAAAACCCTCCATAAATCGTACGGTGATTCTGATTCCTCACTGCACCCTCTGAAAAAGCTTCTCACGCCATTTCAGTGAAACCTTAACCATCGACCACTTCAATTCTGCACCCATTTCACAGAATTCCCCACAAAATCACTACTCAAAACACACACACAATTCGTGTTTTCCCCTACAAAACCCACAAATTGCTTTCTGATTTGCTTATCAATTGGTCGGAAACATGCACTCGTCGGAGACTTCCGCTTCCGATCACCCTCCTTTGAAGAGAAATTTCGAAACGATGATCAATGGTGGTGGTTTTAATCGCCAACACCAAACACTGTAAGTGTTTCAAGTTTTTTCACCTTCATACGATGATTAAATGGTACCTCTAATCGATTAATGAGGTTTTGAATTTTGATTGCTAAAAATTTTATTCATTTGATGTTTTTTTGGTTATTGTTGAATTTAGGTGTCAGTTAGATGTGTTTAACGAGGGTATCAGGCGGAATACTAGAGCAAATCTTGACGCCGGTGCCGGAAAAATAAAAACAGAGCCTGAGAATGTTGCACTTAAGTATTGTTTCTATCAGCCGAGTAAGGTTGACCATGTGAATCTAAAAGTCAAACTGAAATCATCCCGTTTGAAGGTCATATTTGAAAGATTTTGATTTGTTGTGCAGTAAAGTTAATGAACGTTGAATATTTAATTATTATGTTTGTTCTTTTCTGCATGTGTTTTTCCTCACAGTTTGAAGTGCAGCTGCTTGAGATGCAACTGTCATTGCAAAGACAGTGTAATGATACTGATGAAAAACATGATATTATTCGTAAGAGGCTGTTGGATGACTATTCTATGATTATTTATTGCATTGATGAATTGGGACTTCTATGTGCATATGAGGTCTGTTTACAACAGTAAAGTCTTGTTCCTAATTGTTTATATTCTGTCACTTGAGTTTAGTTATTGTATGATTACATCATATATGGTTTGTTGTTCTGTAGGTGGTTAAGATTTGTATAGCCAACGCCTCGAAAGCCATAGAAGAATGTGAATACTTTAAGGATAGTTGTTTAAAGTGTTCATATTTTCTTGAAGAATCATTATCTATGATTGAGAATTCTTTGCCTAATGGTATGTTATTTGGTACCATATTGGTTTTTACCTTTTATCTTTGTCGGGTAATCAAGTTATCCAACGTATCTTTGTATTGATTAATATTTGAGTTCTTGTAATTTAATTTCGTTTTACTTTTTCAGGCCATGAAAACATTTTTGATGCTGGTTGCGACTTTGAAAAGATGGTAGCAGCTGGCTATATCTCACCAAAACTTCATCAACTCTTTAAACTCTTAAGGTCACATGGGTAATTCCTCAATTCGTAAAAGAAAATATTACTTTCTCAATATATGAAACTTAGCATCTTTCTTTGAGATGTCAATCACCTCACATATATCAGTTTTACTCTTTTTGATGATTAGTTAAATGAGATTTAACCCTTCAAATAATCATTTTGGGGTTCTACTTTCAGGGGAGCTACAAAAGTATCTTGCATCATTTTTGTGGAGAGAATTATAACTGCTAAAGTTCTTCACGTGATATTAAAGAGAATTCCAGACTTATCTCATTTTGGAGTTTCATACTTGAGGGGTGATCCGACATCGGTTGATGCAATGTCAGCAAAAAATCAAAAGGAGACACTTGAATCTTTTCAATCTGGAAAGGTATATTTATTTTGTTTTTGTTAGTTTGGGTAGAGGTTGCATAATAGGTGGGTCGTGTAGCGGGTCATAATGGGTGGTGTTTAGTAAAAATCGTTACTGGTCGAGTCAGGATGTAGTAAGTGAATTCATATGGCCCTCCATTAGGTGGATCTACTATTTGCTACGGATGATGTTGAGGAGGAGATTGACTTGCCTAAATGTTCAGCTGTGATCCATTTCGATATCCCAAAAAAAGTACATAGCAATGTTCAGTCATGGGGAAGGGCTCATCAAAGTGGGTCCCTGTTTATAATGCTTGAGAGGTAATCAGAAGTTGGATGTTTTCATGATAAAGTGAATTTCTTTCATATGCTTATAATATAAAATCTGTCGTAAACAGGGGTAATGAAAAACAAAGAGCACGCGTTTCTGACATCATTCGAAGGGAGCATTCCATTAATCATAATGCTAAGAAAAGAGACCCTGAAAATTGTGTTGTGAAACCATTTGAAGAAGCAGAATCATATTATGTTGAGGCAACAGGAGCTTCGGTCACTGCTGATTCTAGTGTCAGTCTGATTCATAGATATTGTGCAAAACTCCCAGCTGACAAGTATGATTATTTTATTATTAACCTTGTTCCATATATTTTTACAAGAGGTGGCAGAATGGACATGTCAGACGGGTTGGGTAACATGTCAAAGCAGGTTTGTGTCAAAATGTTTTATCTTTTGTACAAATAACAACATAGAATCATCGACTTGGGTTGGCTTGACCTGAAACAGTTATCGTTCACCTAGATTTTATAAATTATGTTTTTGATTAAATGTGATTACAAAGCACATTATTCGAATACCAATATAATTTGTCAAATAAACTGAGTTAGTTAATTGTATGCATTGACACTACACATTGGGTAGCTTTAAAGTTTCCATTTGTTTTGCACATTTCCTTTTTACCTTAACATTATGAGGTACCCATTTGACCCATTGGAGATAAAACATAATTTGGTTCGACCCATTCCTCAGTAAATAGGTTAAAATTACCACATGTAAACTTGCATATGGCCTATCAATTTTTATAAGAGCTTACTTGTTCCATAGGCTTCACACTCCGAATCCAAGTTTCCAATTTTTATTGCTGGAAGATGCATACCAGTGTGTGATGACTTTACCGCCCAGTGCTAATTTTCAAAAAATCACCGGTCCTCTCTGTACTTCATCATCACTTTCAAAGCAGCTTGTATGCTTGGAGGCCTGTAAAAAGCTTCATCAAATGGGGGCACTCACTGACCATTTACTGCCTAAAAATGAAGATCCTTCTGAAAACAAATCTTCTACAAATACCAAAGAATTACCTTCTGGTGCAGGTAGGATACACTAATTAAAATATAATGTACTAATGTTTCTAATGAAATTCTTTGGGCCTTCTAATGGCATCTGGATAATTATGTGTTGTTTTGTTATTATAGGAACTACAAAGAGGAAAGAATTACATGGGACAATACCGATTCGAGCATTATATGGAACTTGGGGAGATAAACTTGATGATGGCGTGGATCTTTACGCTTATAAAATCAGCTTCGTTTGTAGTGTTGTTGATGTGAACTTTTCTAGTTTCGTTCTTTTGCTTGGATCAAAGCTTGATGACGATGTGGCAAATATTGAAATGGAGCTGTACTTGATCTCTAAGTTTGTGAAATGCAAAGTCTCTTCATGTGAGAAGTTGCATCTCAATGCAGAACAGGTTTAACCAAAACACTGTCAGCTATGTTGCTCCAACTCTTGACAATTTTTTACTTTTAATGATTATTTTTTGTTGTTGGTTATACTAGGTAGCAAAGGGCAAGTGCTTCCAAGAGTTATTCTTCAATGGGATTTTCTCCAAGTTGTATGTTGGGTCCAAACAGTCAAAAGAGCCAAGGAAGTTTTTACTAGAAACCGACCAAAAATTGTGGAACCCATCATACATGTACTTTCTTTTGCCTCTAGAGTCACAAAATCCTACCAAGATCAGTTGGAAAGAGATTGACTCATGTGCATCTGTGATTGAATTCATCAAGAAATCTTCTTTTTTAAGTGCTGAAAAACGTAGTGTTGATTCAATCATGACAGATTCAGAGAGCACAAGTATGCTTCATTTTGCCAACAGATCTGTTCACAAAGATGATGTCACAGATGTGGTAGTTTTGGCAATTCATACTGGAAAAATATACTCTATTCTTGAAGTGCTGCAAGATGAAACCGCTCACAGTCCTTTCGATGGAGAAACTAAAGAATTTCCAACATTCATAGACTATTTTGAAAAGAAGTATGGAATTAATCTAGTGTACCCAGGGCAAAACATGTTGCTGCTTAAGCAAAGCCATAGGGCCCATAACCTTCTTGTGGACTTCAATGGCGAAGGTTTGTTGAACTATAAGCTATTATCTTAACAATAACCTGAACTCTCCTGATTGATGATTTATTTCTTTATTTTTGAAGGAATTTTACATGGAAAAAAGATAAAGGCTGATAGTTGTAAGGTGAATACGGACAAACGGAGATGTTATGCTCGTTTGCCACCCGAACTTTTGGTTATTATCGATGCAAGGAATGATGTTGTGAAGCCATTATATTTGCTGCCATCATTAATGCAGCGGCTTGAGTCATTAATGCTGGCTAGCCAGCTTCGCGAAGAGATCAGGGGTCACATGACTGACATGCACATCTCATGCTCATTGGTTAGTGGTTTAGTGTTATTATCCATGTTCTTTTGACATCAGCAGTACTGTTTCAGACTTTCAGTGATTTGTTGGTTGTATCCGCACAAGAGTGAAACTGCTTGCTTTATTAATGTTGTTATTTATTGTCTCGTTTAGATTTTGGAAGCTATCACAACTCTTAGATGCAATGAAAGCTTTTCAATGGAGCGATTAGAATTGCTTGGCGATTCGGTTCTCAAGTATGCAGTGACCTGTGACCTTTATCTTCGGTATCCGAAGAAACATGAAGGACATCTGTCTTGTGGGCGATCATGGCAAGTTTGTAATTCCACCTTGTATAACTTGGGAATCAGTCGTCAGATACAGGTAATGCTATGTAGGTTATCTATGCATATTTAGCTGTACATTTGATAGATAAGTATATCATACATGTCCAACTCATCTAGCTGAACAGTTATGGTTACAAACATTTTAATGTGGTGTAATTAAAAGCTAAAGAAAGAAAAATGTTTATCTTGTATATGCTAAGTGTATAAATGAATTGATCTTTTACTAGTATATATAGATAAGAGGATAGCTATTAGGAAGCTAATTAGATGGTAATCATAAAATTATGCCTCTGGTTATGCTATACATTAGTTCTTTGATGGTTTGACTTTGATTACTAAAATTATTTCATAACAGTAATGTTATAAAATTTTCACTCATTAACCAAACACTTTGGGTGACTTCCAACCAGGTCGGGCCATTTGACTCATTTTTATTTTAGCTAATTTTCTTTCACCTGTTAGAGATGAAACGTAATCCAAATTGATCCAGTTATAAATCTTATCATCATACATAAACTGGGCAGAATCACCACATCTACTTGTACTCTCACGCACTGACTGCTTAATTTTTGCAATCTTTGACCCTTGATGAGTGATACTGTATGGAATTTGTTTACAGAGTTACATAAGAGATGTTGCATTTGATCCTACTCGCTGGATCGCGCCCGGTCAGCTTTCATCACGACCCTGCCCTTGTGATCATGGTGTTGAGACCATGGACGTGCCGATTGACCCCAAATACCATACTGACGACCCAAAAGTTTTGACTGGGAAATGCTGTGATAGGGGCCACAAATGGTTGGGCTCAAAGACAATATCAGACTGTGTTGAGGCCCTTGTTGGAGCTTACTTTGTGGGTGGTGGGTTGAGCGGTGCTCTGCATTGTATGAAATGGTTCGGTATAAGCTGTGAGCACGACCCATCACGCGTCGATGAAGTCATCAAAATTGCTTCACTTCATGCATACACCCCAAAACTTGATGTTCTTCAAAGTTTGGAGTCAAAACTTGGTTATGAATTTGTAGTCAAAGGATTGTTATTAGAAGCCATCACACATGCATCTGATCAAGATCAAGGAGCTGGATACTGTTACCAGGTGGATGATTTCCCACTCATAATTTTTTCTATGGCATTTTAACAATGTTTTCTTAATTCTAGAATTTGGGACTGTTATATTGACTTATTTGTTTATTTATTTATGTATTTATTTGTAAGTATTTTTCTTACAGAGGTTAGAATTTCTTGGTGATTCTGTATTAGACCTGCTTATCACCAGGCATCTCTTCAATAAGCACACTGACATTGATCCTGGAGAACTGACTGACTTACGGTCAGCATCTGTTAACAATGAAAATTTTGCATATGCTGCTGTTAGAAGAAATCTTCACTCATACCTCCAGTACAATTCAGGCTCTCTCCAAACACAGATATCAGATTATGTAAAGTTTGTTGCCACCTCATCAACCGATACAAACTCACTCCAGACCAAAAAATGCCCAAAGGCACTTGGTGACCTGGTGGAGAGTATCGCGGGGGCCATATTAATCGATACAAAACTTAATCTTGATGAAGTTTGGAGAATATTTGAGCGGTTATTAACTCCAATTGTTACACCAGAAAAACTAGAGCTTCCACCTTTACGGGAATTAATGGAATTTTGTGGCTCTAAGGGCTATTTCATCAAAACTGAGTGTAGAAGCAAGGGTGATGCTGTAGTAGCAGAGTTAAGGTTGCAGCTTGAAGATGCTTTGTTGATTGCAGAGGGCACGGGTAGCACGAGGAAAATTGCAAAGGGCCAAGCTGCTCTTAAAGTGTTAAGGGAGCTTGAGGTTTGGTTTCCTATTTAGTCATTTCTTTCACCAAGATGTCATTTTTACTCCTCTTTATGAATTAGTTCCTTAAATAACTGAGATTTTAGTAGCCTCAAACATCTGATTATTAGTACTACAACAAACAAACTTGTTTTGACATTTAATCATCCAATTCTAATCTAAACATTCTCTAAGTAGACGTTAAGCTTGTCCTTGACATGTTCATGTTTTGTTTGACAGAAAAGAGGACTTTTGAGCAAGAATCAATATCAAGACAATAGAGATGGAGAAATCGGTAATAAAATCATTAAAGAAAGTGACACAAGCCGATCAAAAATAACTCCTTTTGAACCTCAATCAGCTATATGTACCCTCATTGCCAATGACTCTGAAGAATTATATTCTAAAACTGAAATCCCTGGTAACCATCTTGAAAATTTATTTAGTTTTAGGATAGAACTTTCACAATCTATTTTTAATTTTTGTATTCATTCTAATGGCAGTTATAAAGACAATTAGCACAAAAAAAGGAGGACCAAGATCTTCACTTTACGAGTTGTGTAGGAAAATGCAGTGGCCTATGCCTACCATGACTTCATCAGAGCAAAAATCAAAGTTAGTAAACATTCAATTCAAATTATCTTTAGGAACATCTTTTCTTATTGTTTTTTTCATTTTAAATTGATTCATGTTTTTGCAGAACTCTGATGAAAGTTGGTGATGGTGTCGATAAAAGGACAACGTATAATAGCTTTGAGTCTCGAATAAGCATGACCATTCCAAACTGTGGTGTTATTGAACTTGTGGGTGAACCACGAGCCGATAAGAAGAGTTCTTTTGACTCTGCTGCTCTACTCATGCTCAATGAGCTTCACAGACGTGGGAAGATCAAAATCGAGTAAAAAGTAACATACTCTATGTCACGGTCAATGTAATTGCGATATAGAAAACATTATGCTATCCTAAAAAGGCCATATCATGTTCATGTGATTATCATTTATAGCCAAGCAATTATCTTTATGTGATTTTATCATTTGTAGGATTGAAATAGTATCTTGATGAGAATGAAACGGGAAATTATTGAAATATTTTAGAATATGGCTTGGGCCTACGAAGTGGATTGTTGGTTGAGGGAAAGAACTATCAAAAAAAATTTTAAAATCGTTATTAACCTATATAAAACTAAGATTTTTTATACGCACCTAATCTAAATAATCTATTCCAACCTAAATCTATTTTACGTATCAAGTGAGTCTTGAATCCAACACCACTTTAGTAAGATGCACACACTTTTACTATCAGGTTAGTGCTAGTGGTTGTTAACGTTAAAAGAGAGTGATGGACACCCAACTATTTAAAAAATAAATATCATGTATTTAAAGATAATTACTAACAAACTTTAATAATTTGAATCTATGTGAGGGTGAAAATATCACACACTAATGATTTACACTCGCATGATAATTATCACGTAATGATAGAATTACCAGAATGGAATTATCAAACAAGATGTTAGAATTAGGGTGGAATTATCACACAAGAAAGATGCATAATTACGCAATAACTTCATACACTTCGTAAGAAAAACCCACTTTGCCTTGTAATCGGCCCTTATGTCTTAAAACACATTCACTCACCATTTTCTAAGGCTGCTATGTTTGTGCGGTGACAACTATCATTAGTTCACATTCATGATCATTGAGGTTTTTCATATCTAGCATGTTAGACTAATATCTCTATATGTATTTCACATTTATCATTCTAGAGGGTTTATATTGTAATATCATGCTTCATATATAGAGCCTATTATGTTCCTAAATAATCAATAAATTACCAAATCATTCTACATGGTTTGTCTTAGCATTTCTGGTTTACTTCTTTTTTTTTCTCTAAACAGCTCCCGCACTATCCTTAATCATCTATACTAGCATCTTATAAAATTTAAACCCTTAATTCTTAAATATAAATGTCCACTTGAGGACCTTTCTTGCATTACTAGACAACGTTATTATTGTTTATTTATTCAATCCTTCTTTAGATGATTTATGCCAATATTTTTTTAAGTGGCTCCTAATTTAATCTTAAATTCTCCTAATATGTTTACAGTAAGATTTAAACTTTCAACTTACAAATGAAAAAGCACATATTACACACCGGGACTGGGATACAATTGGACCAAATGTCTGGTAATAATAAAGTGTAAGTTTTTGGTTAAATCCTTATCTCAAACAAAAACAAGATGAAACTAGAAATGAGCTTATATGTTCTAACCATTCTTAGTTATTACTTTAATAATCAGTGGAAGAGGCATAGACCCACCCTGTTGTGACTATTTATGTGTATTAAGACTCTTGAAGAATAAGATGCTACATATAACTTGAAAAATATATAGCCCATAAGAATTTTGACAATGGTCATTGACTATGCTCGAGTCAACAACTCGTACACGTTATTACCATAGTTTCCAGGTACATGTTTCAGCAGTTTAAAATTTCTTCGACTTCCTAAAAAGTCAATGCGTTTGACTTTCACGAAACTGCCCTCGGCAACTTCTTTGCTCGAGTACATGGACCGAAGCTTGTCAGCATGCCGAGAATCAGTGTGGATGGCTAACTCTATCTCAGATGCTGACATGTTTTCCTAAATGTATCATTAACATATATGCAGTAAGTTATGTGCCTCTAAGAACACACAAATATTAATATTTATCGTTAACGTTGGTACATATGACCAAGAAAATTAGTTACCTGATAAAACGAGTAAATATGATCTAGCAAATGTGTACGGTTAAACCCTGTATCGCTGAAAAACGTCCTTGAACTAGGACCCATCTCGGCTAACCGGTCCATAGGAAACAGTATTGTAATGAAGTGGTTCTTGAAAACCAACTCGCTCTTTTCCCTACATGAATAGAAAAATAAATTGATACTTTTAAAGAAAGTAGACACAAACTGTTTGCGGGTTAACTAAACATGACCCTTTTAATCTGTCCACCTCTACCCCTACGCAATCAACACAAGGTGTAAGTAAAGTGATGTAAAGAGTAACCTCTCGGACAATGGTCGTAAGAAATTCACAAAAGAAGCATCGGGTCCCTTTATACTTTCATTTGCATCATCCAAACTAAAAGAGTCCATACAGATGGATGCGGTTGATGGTGGCTCAGACATGGTCCAGTGAATTGAATCAAGAAGGATGCCTTGGGCTAATGGTTTAACCAGTGTTTGACCTGCTCGCTGCAAACACAATATAAATTCAAGTTTCATTGGATGCACGATTTCATCAGACACAACATAAAAGGTAAAAACGTACGTGTGTGTGTGTATTACCTGCGTACGGTTTCCCCGTCGATTCCTGACACCCTCTTTTGCAAGGATCGCGATTCTTTGGTTCTCTTTGTGGCTTGATTTCTTGTTATAATTATGTTCATCTCGAGAAACATCAACTCTAACCTAGAGCACAGGTCGTGTTCAGTGATTTGAAAGCATTCTCGAGTGCGAGTGGACAAACAAGAGAAAACTGGCTTATGAAAAGTATCAAGATTGTAAAAAGATGAACACTTGAAGCTTTTCTTCTTCATTACATTTGACTATTTGAGCTGTGAGGAACTTAAATAATAGTATGTGAGAATACTAGAACATACCTTTTGATCAATGCTACCTGGGACATTCCCAAGCATCATTCCTACATGGCATGCCAAGTCAGCAGACAAGTGGACGAGTCTTTGTGACCGAGCCTCCTTCACAGTCTTCAGAACCCATTGAGGCTGAGATGCATCATGTACCAAATAGTTAAAACATACATATCTATCATCTATGCATTGTTTTCTACAACAAATGCTTTATAAAATATGCAATGGAATACAGTAAGATTTACCGTAACAAGATTATTCGAGTGGCCAAGATATTTTAGAACTGAAGAACCTTCACACACTACATGAGATGCATCATGACCAACTAACCATTGGCTGACTACCGTAGCACCTTCTTCGATAGCAGCTTCAACAACCTATGTAACACACCATTTATTAGCACTTTTAAAGGAGGTGAAGACGAGAAGGTTGTATAGCGCGTCAAACAGGTTTGGATCGGTAGCAACTTCGTATGGGTTGGGACAGTTGGTTTGACCCACAAACACTTTTATTGCCGGACATTTAAAAGTTTTGCATATAACTAATATATTAGATACCGCTACAAATATTATATTATTAGAAGTTAGAACAAAGGAAAACTACATTTTTGCAAACAGACTAGACAAAAGAACATTGAAATTTGTTCAAAAAATATGTCAAGTATAATGATTATACGGTACTAGTTATGTATGTTATGGATCAACAATACCTTGTTCCGCATCTCGGCTGAAACATTTGGGTCAACATAAAAGGTTTGGCCCGAAAAAATTCTCTTTTGCTCTTCTGATGAATGTAATCTTGCTCTTGGAATCACGTTACATTGCGTTACATTTTCAAGCATAGCAACAGGATGACAAGAATTTCCACTACCGATCTTGTGTGAGTTATCCTTAGCCATGTAATTCTCTCCAAAACTCTTAACGCCGTATAGTGATTCGTTCAATCTTACTAAACACATGAAAAAGAACAAGATTAACTTAAATAATAACATAATTATGAGTAGGAGACAAAGAAGCACTAGAAGTATAAATTCTTTTACCATTTCTTCTCACACTATCAACAAACCATCCGAGTGTAACGATAAAGATATCATCTTTCGCCCTGTGCTTTAATACATAATCAGATTTAAGTTCAAGCGAGCTGTAAATACATGTTAAGTTCACAACTTTTCATTTATATCCATATTAATTATTTGGGTCCAAACGATCCGTTAATTGTTGTTGTTGAAGGGTATTTTAGGTATTTGACGAAAAGTGTAACGATTTAACAAGATCTTTTTCATGACCATGAGAACTGTTACCCAAGGGGTTAAAATTTTGCAAGTTTGGGATACGCATTTGAGTAACTTTGAAATGAACATGTTTGCTTGGTGGCAACTGTTTATAACTAATGAAACTGTATAGAGAAAATCGACCGGAAATCATAAGACAAATATTAAATTGAAGATGGAAAAGGATATTTGAACCACCAAATGTGTACACTGAGGATGAAAATGGGGACTGAATTGACCACCCAATCTCTCAGTTGCATCCTTCACCTGTTTTCTTGCTTCTGCAAGTCAACATCAAGAAGAAAACTAATAAAAAGTCAAAGATTTGGCCAGCAAGACTTTTTCTAAATATTATGCAAGACAAATAGATGAAAGCAACCACAAAGGTTAATTAATTGATTCATATAAATTAACAATGAATGCTCTTAATGACTCAAGCATGGAAAATGAAATGAAATATATATATATATATATATATATATATATATATATATATATATATATATATATATATATATATAAGTGATCCAAAACCATCATCATGTTGACCTCTAATTGTCATGAATTTTGCCGGACGAATCCATCTTACGGTCATTCATACATATTTAGAGTAAAAAGTGATTATTTGGATTGTATGAAGAAATCAAAATACTAAATTTATATATTCTAAAGCAAGAACAGAAACATGTTGACTTAAATTTTAATTTGACTTTTATGATTGCAAAAAGTTTCTGTGGTGCTGGATTAAAAGGAAGAAGAAAGATGCACGGCATATTCATAAACATTCAATCTGCTGTAACAAAGAGAGAGAATTGAAATTGAAGTCATCAAACATCATGTGTAACTTTGGGATTAAGATTAATTGAACAGCAAATCAAAGAGATGAAAGAAAACAAGTAAAGATCAGAATAATATATGATCAATGGAAGATTGACTCACCTTTAGATAAACCTTTAACACAGATAACCAGACCAGAAAATGGAGAATTTGAGGTTGACGAACGTGGAGTTTGAAAACCTCTGAAAGAATTAGAACCCACTGTACAATTAACATCAGCATACATCTTCGAGCATCCCTTGGTGGTGATCACCTCCATTCTACCACTCCCAACCATCTGAATCGAAATGGGTTTTCAAGATTTCTGCAAACAAAAACAAGAAGATCGATTTGGGGTTTCGAAAAGAACAGAGAAAGGGGGAATTTTTATGCTATTAGAAGACGAACAAAGAGAATGAAACGAAAAGGGGTTTTGTGTATTGAGATTGTAGAAAGGGGTATTCAAAATTATGAAACCAATGGAGTCAAATCTTCTGGAATTTGCATACGAAAGTGGTGGTGAGCATGAGTTGATGATGCTTTTTGAAGCTTTATTTGATGGTGTTGGGTCAATAAAAGATGAAATTGGGTGGCATTTGAAGTGACGAGTGAGGGAAAAAGGGGACGTGAGGGGCTTTTTAGACTCACGCCATTGAAAATGAAATCCTTTGTTTCATCAATTCCAGCGATCATTACATATCTTGCGCTAATCTTTCAAACGTCTCCCTCCAATTAAATATAAAAATATATTCTTTATTTAATGTAAGTTGGTATCATAATTCACACACGCGTTACCACGTAAGAGAATGGTAGACTAGATTGTAAAATCGGATGACGTTATAAATAATATAAGTATTTAGACGTTATCTAGCAGAAACATCGAAAGGGTTGAATATATATGAAACTTTTTTTCTTAATGATGTTTATGGGAGCTCGGTATTAATAAACTCAGGTACTCGTCAATACCTTGTTGTGATGACGGAAGCCAGTTAAAGGACTAGAAGCGGAGATCTTAGGTAGAAAGGAATAACATGTTTACCATTGCACTACCCTCAAAGGTTAAACATTAATCATCTCAAAAACAATTTTATTAAAAAACAAATAACTAAGAAAAATAATAAAAAAAATTAATTTAATATTGCTACCGGTCCGACCGCTACACTGGCCCACGCCACAAACACTAACCATGCATAACCGGACCGCTGATAGCTCTGGTTACTTGCCAAACCGGCATGTTGGGTAGTGAAATCTTTAATTATTATAATTATTACAATTATATATAGTTAAGGTGAAAATTTTAACAATTTTTGTACTTTTTTAGGAATTAAATGTAATTCACAAATAAGATTCATGTTTTTTTCTCAATAGAAAGCATATGAAAGTCCTCAAGGGGATGTTGTAGTACTCTAGTAATAAGTGGTGTCCTAGTCAACAAAAAAGTTATAAACTCTTGTCCTACAGAATACAAAATGTGATAATTTTATCTTAAAAAATTATAAGTGGTGTTGTTAAAGAAAAAGACATACTAAAATTGGCAATTTTAATATGTTTGTCAATGGTACATAGTCACAACTTCTAAAAACATAAACAAGTTAAAATTGAAGAGCAATCCTAACCAGATGATGTATTAATTAAGAAGTATCGGAATAATTCTTACACTTAATAACTAATGAAAGGGTATAAATAATACGTAACGAATTTTTCGTTTTAGCTTAACCAACTTATTACATGTATACAAACTATTAGTTTAAACTTGCAATAATCGTACCATGGATTATGGAAGGATGAGTATATATAATTTATTAGCCTTTGTTTATTAGTATGTATTTGATTAAAACTAAAGCTTTTTTTATTTGATATAACAAAGGCTAATTTGTCAGAAGTTGAACTCAACATGACAACATATATATAACTACTAAAGTCTTCCAACTACATCCAACCATATACAATTACCAATTTAATCAATGAACTTTCAAATCTTCCAACTACATCTATTCCCTCTACTTCATTTACTCCATCTAAACACCCTTAAATACACACACACACACCTCCACCTCTCATATTCATCTTCACACATGGCACCTACTAGAGAACACCACCTTCTATCCACCGAAATCATCAACCGCGGAATCGAACCATCCGGTCCCGACGCTGGATTCATGACCTTTTCAGTCAGGGTCCGGCGTCGGCTGCCAGACTTTCTTCAGTCTGTAAAGCTTAAGTATGTAAAGCTCGGCTACCATTACCTAATCAACCATGGAATCTACTTAGCCATCGTACCGATAGTGTTCCTTTTGTTTGGTGCGGAGGTCAAACGATTCGACACGTATGAGCTGTGGCGGATGCTCTCAGACAAGACTGGCGCCTATGATCTTGTTACAATTCTTGCATTTTGTGTCGTCTTAACCTTCACTCTCACTTTTTATTTTTTCTCCCGCTCTCGATCCATTTATCTCGTCGATTTCGCATGCTTCAAACCCGAAGATGATCTTAAGGTCGTTGTTAGTATTTATACTTTCCACCTTTACACTTTCTCTCTCATCCTAAAAAAAAGTAAAATCTCACGCATAACAAAACTATTTATACTTTCCACCTTTCCTCTATTACAGCATAACATAAATCACTATTTTTTTCGTTCTTTTAAACCGCAGGTGACAAAGGAGGAATTCATCGAGCTAGCCCGGAAGTCAGGGAAATTCGATCAACCGAGCCTCGACTTCCAAAAAAAGATACTGGAATCATCGGGGCTCGGAGACGAAACTTACGTCCCGAAATCCATAGCATCACCAGAGAAAACCTCCACCATGAAAGAAGGCAGGGCGGAGGCTTCCACGGTGATATTCGGAGCTCTAGACGAGCTCTTCGAGAAGACCCGAATCCGCCCAAAGGACGTCGGAATCCTAGTCGTAAACTGCAGCATTTTCAACCCAACGCCATCGATATCCGCCATGATCATCAACCACTACAAGATGAGGGGAAACATATTGAGTTTCAACTTAGGTGGTATGGGCTGCAGTGCAGGAGTCATTGCAGTTGATCTAGCTCGTGATATGCTTCAGGCGAACCATAATAATATTGCGGTGGTGGTGAGTACGGAGATGGTGGCGTATAATTGGTACACTGGTGGTGATCGATCGATGCTTGTTCCTAATTGTTTCTTCAGAATGGGTTGCTCCGCCGTGGTGATGTCGAATCGCCGCCGTGACCGCCGCCGAGCGAAGTATAAGCTTGAACATATTGTTAGAACGCATAAAGGGGCTGATGATTTGAGCTTTAGAAGTGTGTATCAAGCTGAAGATGAACGGAGATTTAAAGGGTTGAAGATTAGTAAGGATATCGTCGAAATCGCTGGTGACGCTATTAAAACGAATGTTACGACGTTAAGTCCGTTAGTACTCCCGTTTTCCGAGCAGATTTTCTTCTTTTTCACACTCGTTAAGAGCTACTTTTCCGGTGGCACTGCCACCGGAAAATCATCGCATCGGTTGCAGTCGGTGCAACCGATTACCCAAAGGTTAATTAACATCTGAAAACTTAACTTACTGTATTTTATATTATTGATCGGCTATTTATAAAAGTATATGAAAGATAATTATAATATGTAACATGTGCAATTTGTTTGTTTGTTTGTAGGGCACCAACGTCTTCTGCTGCCAAGCCCTACATTCCAGACTACAAGCTAGCATTTGAACATTTTTGCATTCATGCCGCTAGTAAGACGGCGTTGAATGAGCTGCAGCGTAACCTGGGGCTTAGTGACGGGAACATGGAGGCGTCACGTGCCACCCTTCACAGGTTCGGAAATACGTCTTCTAGTAGTGTCTGGTATGAGCTTGCTTACCTGGAGGCGAAGGGACGTGTGAAAGGGGGTGATCGGGTCTGGCAATTGTCATTCGGGTCTGGTTTCAAATGCAACAGTGTAGTTTGGAAGTCTATCAGACGTATAGAACCGCCAGCACACGACAACCCGTGGGTTGATTGCATTGATAGGTATCCTGTGGAGGCACTATGTTAGTCTAGCTAAATAATTCCAAAGTTTTACAGGATTACAATTTGATACCTTACAAAAAGAATAGAAAAATATTTGAAGTGGGTCTATTTTAGGAGTCTAGAATTAAGCCTCAAGATTTTAATATGGACTTAAGAGCTACTGTTCAAACTTGTGGGCTAGATATGTAAATAAAGAAAAATAATTGAACTTAAAATATGTAACACTACAAAATAAAATATGATTGTTGATTATTTGTTAGGTAGATCACACTATTGTAATGTGTTGTTGTATGTTCACTTTGGAACTTGTAACATGTACTCTTGTTAATTGTAATATAATATAATTATTTTTGTAATATTTTTGTAATTTCTTCTCTTTCTGTTTTTTATTCAATTGAAGATGTTGGTTGTGATTTATAAGGTTGTTTTTTTATATATTTTTGCTCAACAAATAGTCTTGTTCGTTGGACATCGGATCAAGGCAGGGACCATTGGAAATGTTCAAATACAAACTTTTGTAAAAACTAAAAAGTGTAAGAATGCTTAAAATATTAACACATGTATTTTTAATCAAAATTAGGTTGTGGGTAAAATTGGTAATGTTCCTCTTCTCAAGTTTCATCTTTTTTCAAACATTTATAACTTTTACGTACGATATTATTTTTATAAAAAGATTACACCATAAAAACGAGCATTTTTTATTTTTAAAACACATATAGTGTTGATATAAAAAATAAAGTTTTTTTAACTCATTGTGTAATTTCGTTAGATCATTGTGTAATATTTGAATTGATGAAGATCACACGATTATCTGATGATTAGCACACGATGAACTTGAAACATATAAACTTTACATTTTCTTATTATTATGTTATTCAAAAATCATTATTTTAAAAAAAAACACAATGCATAACACAATGGTCAACATTAGACACAATATGTAACACAATGACCAGCACTAGACTCAATGATTAGAATTATACATAATGAGCTGTTTTGACGAGAATTACAAAATTACATAATCAGGATTACATAATGAACTGAAAAACTAGCATTATGTTATTTGAGAATCATAATTTTAAAAAACATAATAGTCAACATTAGACATAATAGGTAACACATTGACCAATACTAGACTTGATAATTAGCAATAGACATAATGAGCTGATTGACGAGGATTATACAATAACCTGATCAGGATTACACAATGAACTGGAAAAAACGTAAAAAAATTACATTTTCAGCATTATGTTATTTGAAAATCATCATTTTTAAAAAACACAATGATTAACATTAGAAACAATGGATAACATAATGACTAGTACTAGACTCGATGATTAGCAATAGACATAATGAGCTATTTGATGATGATTACACAATGACCTAATAATGATTGCAAAATGATCTGAAAACGTAAAAAAATTACATTTTTAGCATTGTTTTATTTGAAAATCATCATTTTTATAAAGCATAATGCATAACAAAATGGTCAATATTAGTCATGATGATCTTATTAATATTACATAATAACTTGATGTTACACAACGAGTTGACGAATATTACACAATAACCTAAAATTTCATGAAAAAACTTATGTTTTTTATGCATCAAAATTATAGGTTTTAAAGAAAACGCTTGTTTTTATGGGTGTAATCTTTTTTTAAAAAATAATATTGTATGTAAAAGTTATGAGCGTTTAAAAAAAGTAAAATTTGAAAATGTGATTAAAACTAAAATACCCATGACCTACCATTCAAAGTTTTAATTATTCAACATTATGTCATCGGATTTTTTAACACTTGAATCTAAAATATGGATAATAATCATTATTACCCTTTTTAGTTTTTTTTTACAATAACCCCACCTTTATAATAATTTATAATTAATAATGTGATAAATTACATACTATTGTTTATATTGCGACGAAGAATATATAAGAGGCGCAGAGGGGTTGATTGCCCGTGGGTGTCAATGGTTTCAAAAATAGCTAGGATTAGACTCCCGCGGGGTCTTTTCCCAACGCTGTGTAAACCATATTAGAATAAAAGAGCAAAAAATCATGAACATGCTTTCTGTGTGTTGCGGAAGAAACACATGAATGATATATCAATTTCCTTAAGCCTCAAACCCTTAATGGTAATCTCATTTAATTTAAGAAATTTTTTCGTAAGAATGGAACATCCATTGTAAACAATTGCAAATTACATTGGATCTTAGCCTCAACTATTTTACTAACAACTGTGAAACCCCTCTTGTTGTCCATTTGTCCGAGCTTAAACTCCTTGCTAAAGTCCTGATAATCAAGTCGTGGACTATGTTAGTGTCATCTGCAGTTTTGTACAAAAAAAAGAAACATAAACTTGCTATTTAGATATTTGACTATTAATTAGTTTTCTAAAGGCTCAAATCTAATAAGAAACAACTTATAACAGAATAAACATTTTAAAGATTCATCTTAAAACTATAAAAACTACCCTTCAAACTACCATGTTTTCAGAAATGACCCGTTCTCATCCAAACCCATCTTGACCCGTTCAAACCCTTGTTGCTGATTATAATGTATGATCATGTTTAATCACAATTAATATGTTATTAGGTTTATAATTAAAACTAAGAAATAGAAGAAATGCACTAAAACATCTGATTATTATAAATCAAGAAAATATTTTACCTGTTAGATTGTGCCATTTGAGTTTGTAGTACGCTTTGGAAGTTGAATCCAGTCAACTTTGTGGTCAATTTTTCAATGTAACAGTTAATATATCATAATTTATATGTATTTAATAGAGAGAAAAACTATTACCTAAACCAAGCTTCTTACTAAATTGCCCCGATCTTGGAAGAACCTTTAAATACAACGAAACGACTATTAAATCAAAATAAGTAAGATAAAAATACAACTTTTTAACATAAAAATTTATAAATCATGCACGATAGAGTCAAAGAATCATAATTAAGAATAAGCATAAAACAAAACCCAAGAATTACTCCCTTATTAATCGTTTCATGACATAATCTTTTCCACCCTTCTCATTCATTCATAAGAAATGAAATAAAAAGAAAAACCATGTAAAGAAGCCACCTATTGAGATATCATAGTTGAAACAAATACAACCTTTTCATCTTTAGTGTTAGGATTTTCTACCTCTTTACTTTTAACCACTATGATTTTATAGTGATTGAATGCATTGTATACAGACAATAACATGGTTCTTTTTTTTTCTTATCAACTTGAAACTTAAATCTACAGCACCTAATTGAACAAAACGTTTAAAAAAATAAAAAGAAAGTACGACAGAGATGCACGAGCCTAAAATACATACTCAGTCTATTACATCTTGCAAAACAAATATAACACGTGTCATGAACAAATAGATTACATGTATAGTTTATGTATGTTTTATGTTTGAATCTTTGTAAAAGGCTTGTTCAGTATATAGATTCTAATAACATGAAGATAATACCAATTCCTTCCATAAGTTTTAATTACCAAGTCATGTTTATATTGATTATAAAGATTCAACAATTCAAATAATATCACAGATCAAGCTTTTAGTGTAGAACATATGAGTTTTAAGAACCTGCCTTAATAAAGGATGACATCAAATTAGATATAGATTAAGCACATACCTTTACATAAACTAACTTCTTGATCATATGGGAGAGAATTCACTGCTGATGTTGTATTCCTTTTCTCACAACAGTCCTTTCCCCCTACAAGCATAACATACCTTGTATGTTAGTGCTACATAACAATTCAAACTTCACTGTACATAAAACATAGCCTTTAGCTATACCCAATCAAATAAACTCTTTCCATGCCTTTGTTCTTTCACTTTTAGTGTTGATTTGCAAGTAAGCACCTTGTGATAGTTTTTAGAAATAACTGTATTGGATAAAAAACTGCATAAACAGTATCAAAGTCAGGATTTGTAGATGAAAAATTATCAAGCTCTTCTATCCAAAAATCAAAACACTAAGTTTCAAACAAAAACATATAGACTTCAACAAAATATTTGATTCATGTTTTTTCAAACAAATTCACTTAGTGAAGAAAGAACCTTTCAGCCCCAAAATGCAAGTTATTCAAATTAATATGAATGTACGAAACCCTAAATCACGAAAGCTATAATATCATTATAATACAAAAGGGGAAAATGTGAAAACATACATCCTGGAGCTTACCGATTGACTGATGCACCTCAAAGCAACATCGAATTCTTCATTTAATTTGTAACCCTAGAAATTGATCTTGAACCAAGGATTTCTGATGGAGTGCAAAACTGATGAAGAAAAAACAGAACATCGTATTGATTTGGATCAAAAAAAAAACTCCATCTAATACATGCAATTAGGTTAGTATGGATAAACGTATGCGAGTAGCCACCTGGTATGATTGTCGCCGTCGCCGTCTCCGTCGCCGTTGGAAGACGATCGCCTCCTCTACCATTCCCTCTCTCTTCTCCCGATTACGTGTTCTAGAATAGATTTGTGTGATAGGAACTCGTGAACATGAAATACCTAAAATAACTTTGGCCGGTGGTACTGTAGTCACCGACCAAAGGTTTTAATATATAGTATAATATGATACTAAAGTTAAAGCATTCCAATAAAAATACTCTAGTCACACGGTAATAATTGTCTAGGGTTGCCCTTTTCTTTTCTTATAAATAAGTTTGGGTGTTGCTCTCTTACCTTATTGTCTTTCGTTCTATCTAAAAGTGTTAATTGTATCAGGTTAGTTGCTTAATGAGTTGGAGTATTGAATCTGAACACGACCTGTATTTTATCTATTTCGAAAATTCAACCTAATCAACACCCGTATTAATTCATATAATCCGAACCTGACTTGTTTAATCTATTTTTCTAAGAGGTCAAATAATCAGTGTTTATTTAAAATCTATTTTGCATTTTCAATTTGTATATACAACAAGATGTCAGATATTATGATTTTCAAATTTAAATATATGTTTTTGGTAATATACGTGTATTTATTTATTAATTTTTGTTTTGAAAAGTTTAAAATTAACGCGTAAAACTTAAGTTGTAAATTGAATTTCTGCACTAAAAATGACCTTAAATTATTTACTAAAAGATCTCTATATTATTATTTTTTAAGCATTTATTATTGTGTTAATGGGTCAATCCGTTTTTAAGCGGGGCAACCTAAAACCCGATCTGTTTTTAAATGGGATGTATTGTCCAACCCAAAAACTATTTTTTTTTCGAGTTGGAGTTCTTGTCAGAAATTATAACTTGTACTCCTATCACATAACTTTTATGAGAGCGTTAAGTTCTTCTACACAAATGTTTTTCCCCATTTCTCTCCTGCACTTTGGCGGCATCTCATCCCCTTCTCTTCCACCTGAACTCAATAACACCCCAAAATCGATGTGCTGTGGGTGCTCTTAGTTACGGGTTAAGTTGTAACAATGAATATATTAAAATAAGTTAATTAGATTTTAATAATTTAAACTATTAACTATTGACCGATAATAATCCATACTAACAATTTGATCAGTGACAATCCTAACTTTCACTTTTATTATAAATAGCAATCCCTATAGCATTATCATCAAATATTTACATCTGATTTTCACCAATTTTGCTCAAAATATGTTTATATACAAAATGAAAAAAACATAAAAGTGATCTCGAGTGGAGAATGAATACAATTTGAGTGTGAATATATGATAATTATACTATGGGGATTGTTGTCGGTAACAAAAGTTAAAATTGAAAATACCACTAGTCAAATTAGTAATATGAATTATTATCAGTTAATAAGTAAATGTTTACATTATCAAGATCCTGGTTTTCTTGAAAAGAAGAAGTTTAAAAGCAAATATTAAAATAAAATTAAACGCCTTGCAATAACCATGAAACTTATGTTAATTTTGATCTAAGAATATTGTAGATTTTAAATTCAATAGAATGTCCAGTAGTAAATTAAAAACACAACCTATAATTAATTATATTGATTTTTTATTTGATATTTGTATAAAGTAATTGATCTCTATTATAGAGAGAGATAGCGGGAGAATAATAAAACTAAAAAAAACTCAAAACATTAACAAAATAATATGAAAATACTGATCAACCAGAAGAACAATCTTTCCAGGCTAGCCACTCTCCATCTTCAATTTCACCTATGTCCATGCTGCATTTTGGAAAATGAACATAAATGATGTTAGTTACATTTTCGCATATCAAATGTAATAATAATATATAAAATTATAATTCTATAATTTTAGGTCGATTAGGTTTCCTTCTCTGTGTATTGTTGATTGTATCTTATTGTATCACACACGCGCAAACATACAAGCAATATAATTTTTGAAAACCGACAATACTGAAACACATCTAGCACAACGCGGCTTAACCAATAATTTAAAGGCCACTGTATCTGTCACAAATTCTGGAAATGAGACCAACTTATAACACAAACTGAGAAAACATGGTGATGGTGGTGGGGACCTCTGTGGTTTCACTGTCATGGTTTTCAAGTCCCATAATGCAGTTATGTCTTGTATTTTTGATAAAACAGTAGAAAAACAATTACATATGCATATCCATGAGTAACTACTAGAAGTAAAAATGGTAGCTTTCATCAAGTTAATGGCATGGTTAGTTTAAGTTTATATGTTAGAAGATCGAGTCTATTTGGAGATGTGCTTAGAGGATCGAGTCTACCTGAAAATGTGCTTAACGCATGGGTTTCTGGTCACTCCCGCATATCTTTTGGGAGCGACCAAATGATTAAGGAAATGTGTATGCTTGAAACCCTATTGTTCTAGAGTTGGGTTGCTCCCTTGATAATGTTACCGAACATACTTAGTTTTTGAACACATTGAATTTTAATCATCTAACTTGTAACCAATTGGTGGATAATAATCCACACTAACAATTGACCAATGATACTCCTTAATTTCACTTTTGTTGCCAATAGCAAATCCAAAAACATAACTATCATATATTCAAAATCGATTTTAATATGTATTCTATTTCATTTCACTTGAATATTTTTACATTCATTCATAATTATCATTGTAGCAAAGTCGAATGATAATTAAGGGTAAATAACTTAATAATTATGCTACTACGATTGTCATTGACAATAAAAACATAAATTAAAAGTGCTATTGATTAAATTGTTACTATGAATTATTATCGGCCAACAGGTATATTTAAATTATTAAAATATAATTTTCTTAGGTTTCCTTTTTTTATCAAGTATTTAACATAAAATAATGTTACATTAAGTGTGATAAAAATGAAAGTATGTTGTATCTAGCATCTAGGTGCAAAACTGCAAATAACCCTAAAAAGAAACTATAGGGAGAAATAAGAACACCAAACAAATAGATGCAAATTTTAGATGAAACAATAAGTTAATGAAAAATGAATCAAGAATTACAATCTTACCAAGGCAGTGCAGGATCTGGTGAGTATTCATCAGAAAAATGATGATCAAAAAGATCTTGAAAGCTTGAATTCTCATTAGCATTAATCAACCATGGTGGAAATTCCATAACTTGCTCAAAAGGATGATAATATCCACCATCACCATCACCACTATCATGAGAATCAATAACTTTCTTCCCACCCTCTTCTGCACCAATTCCATTGGTATCCAAGGACTTGCACCACCGCCCCGAACCGACCGCCAATTCCTTGGCGGTCGATGGGGCGGTGGAAGCAGAGGGTGGGTTGTAGTATATACTCGTGCTTAAGTTGTTAAAATCTTTAAAATTCAGATTCAACCCCAAGGTTTGAGTAGGGAGTACCAAATTGAAGTTGTCTTGATCCATTAGTGGTGGTGGTGGTGGTGGGACAACAGGTGGCATAGGCCAATAACCGGTGGTGGCAGTGACGGCACACCGCCCTGAATTCGAGTTTTCTTCTAGAAGATCATGATTATAAGCAACTGTTTGTTGTTGTTGTTGTTGTTGTTGTTTCATTGAAGCTCTATGGAATTTAAGTGCAGTAGCAATTTCTCTTCTAGCCTCAGCCATATTTAGAAGTCTTTGTTGATATGGCTTACTGGTGTGAAGTCTTCTTCTAACTTGTTTCTTGGGTTGTGGCTGTTGAATAATATTATCATCACTAACTTTGTTAATTTCCATTAGTCCTCCAATTTCTTGATTGGAAGATAGCATACATGCAGTCTTTGTTGAAATGGAGGTTTGATGTAAACAAGTATGGTTTTTGTTGGTGGAGGCAGAGTCCACAGGTTTCATCAATATTTATATAAATGTAAAGCCTTTATAATAGATTGAATAACTTATTATTTTCTTATTATTATTAATAAATATATATTTTATTATTCTGGATTTTTAGATTCTTTGGTTTCCCTTAAAATATAACCAACAATGTCCTTCCTTTCCAACTGTATTTACAGGTGCTAACATGTTCTTTTTCTTGTGCTACCATTATTGGAATCATGATCCAAAAATGGTATGTGATATGACCCGTATCAGATCCCAACCAACTACTTTATTAGACCAAGCGTAATGACGTGAAGGGAGGTGCGTGATCGCATTGCGTCTACGGATGTGATAGGGTGGTGGCGTGATAGCAACCATGATCACAAGGCTTTGAAGGTGGTAGCGTCTACGGTTACTTGTAATCCCTATATATTGTCTTTAACAATTACACTAAGTCTTATTCACCAACTTTTTAAATCGGCATTGGCTAAATGTACACCCCTTAAAGTTTCATGTACTTTTGAAAATATGAGAGAAATCAAATTTGTCTTTTAGTGTGAAAATAAGGAACATAATTATTTTGACCGGTAATTAAGGTGGTGGATGCGACCAGCAGGGGCGGAGTTTGAACATTCACGTAGGGGGTGGGGCAAAATTAATTTTTTTTAAGGGGGGCGAACTCGAGTTTTATATTAAAATTTACACTACCGGACTAAAGTTTAACACTACCGACGAAAAAAAGAGGGGGGCGGCGGCCCCTCCCGGCCCCTTCAATCCTCCGCCACCGGCGACCAGCAAAAGTAGAGGAAGAGGTATATTTAGCACGTCGCATTAAATCCTATCTCTTTTTGTTGGTATACATACACAATTTTATTAGTAGCGGGTTTACGTTGATCATGATATTTAAAGCTCTATTCTAGCTCGCAAAAAAGAAAAACGACGCAACATGCCAACGCGCTACTTGGAACTTATACCTACTACGAAATTCCGTATAGCAAATGCAAGAAAAAGTATAAACAGTATCAAAAGCAAGGGCGGCACAAACACAACTATTTGTGCATAGAGAAATATATAGCTAGGGTTTATTATAATAATCTTTATGACATTTAGAAGATATGATTTGATTATATTCACTTCGTAAGTATCCTCACCGTACTATTGATTAATGATACCAAGTATCGTACGGTGTTTTCATTATTCGATATTGTATTAGAGTTTTAGGTTTCATGCCTTCTTCTTTCCTTCTCCCCTATTCTTTTTGCCGCTTTTTTTAATTTAGTCTAAACATCCGATTTTCTCTCCCTTATATTGTATCAAAAGCATCAAAACAAAGATAAATGTTAGAATTTATTGTAATAGTTATCTTAATTATCATGTTTAGAATTGTATCATTGTATAATTTGAAGTATTTTTAGAGGCAGGTGAGTGGCATTATCTTGTATATATGAAGGGGTAATAATATTAGTTTGTCAAGAAGCTTGTGTGGTAGGACCAACCTAGCTATAATAAAACTTTGGCAGAAGGCAATGAATGGGAACAACTGACAGTAGAATCTCCATTATTGTTGTAACCTTCTTTCTTTATAGATAAACAAGAGGTGTATATATGCACTTACGTATGTATTTATGTTTGTATCTATTTATGTATGTATGGATGGATGTGCATGCATGCATACCATACTTGCATATATGTTGTTTATATGTACCTCAGCAACATGTATACAAAACAATCATTTTATTTTTGTACCAATAATATGTATAATCTAAGAACAGATAACCTGGACTGTTTTTTTTTCCTTAGGGTGGATAGATAATATTAGCATGCTAAAGCTGTTAAGTTATGATAGAAAATGGGGCATGACAGATACATGGCTTGTGACATTTATAGCAATGTTGAATCTGCAATCCAGCTTTTTCCTGAGCTCGCATCTAGGCGGAAACATGTGGAGAATGCGTTACAAGTGTCATGAGCTTGAGGATCATTCTCCGACGATCAAGTTAGTATCATGTATACAAACATATCGATCTTATTTATCATGGGAACAGTATATAGATGAAAGAAGCATCTCATCAAATAGTTATCTTATTTTACGGGGTTGTGGAGTGATCAGGTCTAATAGGTGAAACATATATATTATCTTCCAAACGTATACTTCAAGCCTGATCCATAAATACATAATCGACTACTCTATATCAACGGCGAATTTTCCATTATTATTGTACAAAATGTGTGAAATAACCAACGTTTTCTTTGATCAATTGCAAGAAGTTGAAGTAAAGCCTTCACATATGAAAAGCCTTTTATTAAAAAAAAATATATAACAAGTAAATTCTCCATTGTACTATAACAATGGTTTTTGTAGAACACATTATGTAATAAAAATGATTGGAGAATAATTGGAAATAATTAAAACTGTATATATTGCTAAATATATATATTTAGTGTTAGTAAAAAACAAAGTTTTTTAATAAGTAAAATCTACTTTTTAACATTGTAGGTGGCCATGACCATTTTAAAATATATGGCCTAGTGGGTGAAGATTGATGTGACAAGTCGCTATGGAAGGAGGTCCAATAGGAATCCAGATGATACAGAATAATATTATATGTTGTAAATGTTGTATGGTATATTCAAAGATATTCGGAAACACGGATACAACTAATATTGTTTTATCTACAAAATATGACATTTAACAACACTAATTTTATCTTTTCCAAAGTTAAGATCGATATGCATTAGACAGGCCACATGCAAAAGCTAAAACTGATAAACCGTGAGCGATAAACGTGTATGTGTTTATAATTGATGGACTCGATCTCACGCAAACCAAATAATTTTATGCAAATCTGAACATAAACTCGAATACGAATTTGTATTCACGGTCAGGGGCTGAAGTAAGAAGCTTGGAATGGGGTCAAGTGACCCCCTAATTTTTGCATTTTATGTGGTAGGTATTGTATGGAACTTTCAAATGACCTCATTTATTTTTGAGGCTTGACCCCATAATATTATTTGTGTGAATAAAAAGAAGAATTGCATTTTGTTCAAATGTTTGCATTTTGTCCAAATGTTTCATTAAACTCCATCGTCAATGATGTTTGATTCGTTATAATTTTTTAACGCTTCTAACTGCTTATGATCAATTGTTAATATTTTTACCGGCAGACACAGACTCTCTACTCTAACACCTACTTGTCTATAAAATCATCACATGTGCATTCAAGAGGTCTTGAACCCAAAATATTAGGAATAACCATTTTATCATTATGGTGTCCCTTTGGGGACCTGTCTATTTACTACTTCATTAGACATTCTTAGTATTTGATGTTTACTTAGGCAATTTTATATGTTTAATGTTTAAAGTATTGATTAGTGAAAAAGTTTTCATTTCATAAAGTAAAAACATGTTCATTGCTTTTTCAAATGGCTTTTTAAAAACAACATATGTTGCATTTCCGTCAATTTGCTGCATTGCACGTCAAATTTCTTAATTGCAAGTCTTTGGGTATGTTCTTTAATAAAACCCATACAAATTTTGCAATATATATTAAAAATTGTGTGATTGTTTTTTAATGATCCGATGTGAGTATTTTCAATGGCCCGACCCGATTCGACAAAGAAACATTTTGGTGATGCGAACCGGTAAATGTACCCCGTTATAAGCAAACGTAGACCGAGATTTGTGACCCCAATAATAAAAATTTCTGGTTCCGCCACTGTTCACAGTTGATATGGACATAATGCATTTAACCTTAAAACTTTAAACTACATATCACTGCTCTACATTATAAATTGATATCAAATAAGTAACTATATCACATGCTTTGCAAAAGTGGAACATGTGATGAGTTCAACCGAAACCAACCTGACCACATTTAGGCTAAACTCTAGTTTAGAATTCACACCTTGTTAACGAGGTCATTGCTGTTTTCGGAAGAGAAATATAGGAGGAAAAGATTAACACTATCACAGGTATTTTGTAAAGCGAAACGCCACACTATTTTAAAAAGATACACAAACTTTAAAATAATGGCTCCTAAATTTATATAAACCTTTACTTTCCCTCTTGCATTGCATCTCGTTGATTCTGTTCATAAACTGCAACTGTTTGTTAAAATTTCTTGAGCAATATGTAACACCGATCCAACTGAATTGTAAGATCTAGTATGCTATTTTAGGTAGTTTCGGTAACCAGACTCGAAAAATGTATGCTTTAAGACCTGTTGAAGCGTACAGGCATGCCTATTAGCTTATATTACACAAAAAGATCCCAATACACAAGAAAACCATATTTCCTGTGAAAAAAAAATTATACTAAATACAAAGTATTGCCATTTTCCGTCCATATGCCTTCTAGTATGTACGATTATTGGTATGAGACGAGCAGGGCTAAGATTAAGCACTTATGTCAGGGGTTAGTAACAAGACTATAGAAGAATAACTAAGCATAGGGTATAAATTGGCATCAAGAAAATGTGCATATTGTTTGATGGCTAGCTCTCTTTCTGGGACATCATGACTAAGGAAATCAAACGGTGCGGGCTTGCTGGTGTCGACCAATGGGTCCCACCTGTAGCCTGGTCTTTCAGGCAGCGTGATGGTAACAGGTATATGACTTGTGTTGAAGGCAATGTATAGTTCTCCTTTAACCGAGTCCTTCTGCATTACACATTCACGTTATCATGTTAAACATATAATAATTAATATATTTTTGATGGTGATAGATGAAATTCTATTGTTATGAATATCTAGAGTAAGAAAAAACCATGAACTAAAACAAGATTTAATGCAATACATACCATGGTGAAAGCTACGAATCTACTTGATTCAGACCAATCTGGTGATTCGGGAATATGTCCATGCCACTGCAATCTTTCTGCTGTTGGGAAGTCATTTAAGCCAAGTGACTCGCATTCGCTGTTATAATCACAACTAGTTTTAGAAAGATGATGTACAAAAGAGCGCACAAAAATCTGACTGTATAAAGATTATGCTCTTACTGGCGGAAATTGGTCATTAGACGGGCAAATCTGAAGAAGTCTGATGAAGACTCTTCTTTCTTATCCCACTGGAAGTAGTTCATCTGCAGAAAAAAGATGTAGGAAGCTCGTAAAGCACATAAACCATAGATATACAAATGACTAGGAAACGGAAAGTTACATGGTTATCATGGCAATATGTGTTGTTGTTTCCCCCTTTTGTGTGACCGTATTCATCACCCATATGTATCATGGGTACACCCTGGAAATTAAGAGATTTTAGCTGACGTATGTATCGTTATTTTACAACCAAGTGACAAGTGATATGCAAGTTAAGAAACTTACTTGTGAAACCATTAGACAAAGGAAGAAGTTTCTCATTTGTCGTTTTCTCAACCTCTTTACTGAGATGCTAACAAACTCTCCCTCCTAATGCATATAACAAGGCAAATGTACAAAATATGTTTTAAACCTAATAACATAAATCCAAATTATAAAGCGATGCAAAGTAGCATAGCAGCTGTGATGATAGGAAGAAATTTACCTGTCCACAATTCCAGCTATTGTTGTGACTATCTCCATCTTTATTGTCTTCTCCATTTGCCAAATTATGTTTCTCATTGTAAGTAACCAAATCAGCAAGGGTAAAGCCATCATGAGCACATATGAAGTTTATACTGTTCCATGGTTTCCTACCACCTCCCTGGTGCATAATATTTTCAAGTAAGAAAAGTGTAAAGGTAAAGAACACAAAGTCTGAAGAAACACACAGAACCACAAGGAGATGAAATAAGATACCTGATATAAGTTTGGGCTCCCACAGACGCATTCGGCAAAAGCACCGGAAAACCCATCTGTACCCTTGATGAACTGCCTCACAGTATCCCGATACTGAAATAATAAAAAGAAACAAATTAAGAATTCAGGCTAATTAGTTTTTTTCCTTTGCACCCTATGGTATGTAATACACATTCATTGAATAAGTTTGGGCTCCCACATTAGTTTTTTCCTTTGCACCCAACGGTATGTAATACGCATTCATTGAATAAGAAGATGTCACTTTTGAGAAGAAAAAGATAATAGATCCGTACGGAAAAAAAAGAGCGTTAATACACGAGAAAATGTGATTCCATGCCAAGAAGACCTCTTTCAAGAAGTGAACTTTAAAAACCAAAAAGAAACATAGAGAGTGACTGCGCTTCAACCCTGACATGTATAACAGGACAGAAAGTTCTCCGAAGGAATCATTTGTCTTACGTAATTTGATTCTCTGGTAAAATGCTTTAGTTCGGAATAACCTCCTAAAAGCTTACATTCTGAATCTTGCCTCGATTTGGCGGTTTGCCACTATTTTATGATATTTTTAAAAAGAAAAGTCTAAGATAGACATTTTACAATTGTTTTCTGCCACTTCATGCATTTCAGTATCTGAATCAGCGAGAAACGAACTAAATTAAAAAAACAAAATATACAAAGGAAAGTAATAGAAACCTTTCCGTTCCATTCCGACCAAATGCCCCAATGAGGGAACGCACCAACTTGGTAAAGCCCTCCACAGTCCCATGCTTCGGCTATAAGCTGTAGGAAATGACAAAATAATTCAATTTATAGTTTAAAAAGAACCTCTATCATTGCATGAAGTTTACAACTGATGATGCAACCACACAAATTACCTTAACTCCTCGAAGTACAGGATCATTGCTAATCATGTCAATCAGTGGTGGGCTGCTGAGAGGTGAGCCAGTTGTCAGCAAATCATCTTCTGATTGATTCCCATATACATTTACTGCATCCCAGAGACTGAAAACCAGAAGGCAAAAAAGTGCAAATGAACACTGGTGTTTTGTAATGTCAGCAAGACCATAATCAGGTGGGCACTAGTCCAAATAAGTTAACCTGCTGCTTCTTGTTAAGATAGAAGCAAGATCAAAGCGAAATCCATCTACATGCATCTCTGTGACCCAATATCTGTATCAAGATTTCATACAATAATTACAAGAATTAAACATGTTCAAAGCTTCACATATGTGGAATCTCATCTACCTTAAAGCATCTACTATGAACTGCCGAACGACTGGATGGTTGCAATTGAAGGTGTTTCCACAACCTGAATAATTGTAAAACTCTCCCTGAAAAACCATGCATAAGTATCTCTTTTTATGAGGTTACCTGTTTAAAAACTAAAGCTAAAGCATAGATTTATCCATATATTATACCTTAGGTGCAAGCATATAATAGATACTGTTATCGACACCACGAAAAGATAAAATGGGACCATTCTCATTCCCTTCGGCAGTGTGATTAAATACCACATCCATGAGCACCTGTAGAAATCTGATCAGAAAGACTAGTCAAACACAAACCAACAATTCAAGTTCATGTTGACACGTGTTATCACCTCAATTCCACGTTTGTGTGCCTCTTTAACAAGTTGTTTGAACTCATTTAACGCATTAATGCCACAATTACGAGCACCGTCAGTTGCATATCTTGACATTGGTGAGAAGTAGTTGACAGTTGAATATCCCCAATAGTTTAACCTGAATATGAGATTTTTAAACTATAAGATGAACTAGTACGCAAGCTAAATGATACAACTTGTTTGGATGTTCCAAAATTAATGCCGTATTTATCAGGAAATTAGAACTTACATACCTATAGTCACCCAATACAGGATTGTAGCTGAAGTATTCCAGCTCATTGAACTCATGACATGGCATTAGCTCTATGCAGTTGACACCAAGTTCCTACAACAAAAATAATAGTTTTAACAACTTTTCATTCAGCTGAATAAGAAGTTAAAATAAGATAATAGTACCCCCTGATGCAAGAACCAAAACTGGAAATATCATATGAGATCCCATTACATCAACTTTAATAGAGTTCATGGTATTGTAACTGTTAATGTAATATATGAGAATATGAAATGAAAAAAGAAGGAAGAATGAAAATAGAAAGAACAGGGAATAAGATAAGCATTGGCATGAGAAATTACTTTGGTGTCCAGATATTATCTTTCCTGGTTTACTAAATTCAGTGGGTGATAATATTCCTGGTCCTAGAATTAGAACAAGTATTTCATTTCAACTCTGAGAGGGAAAACTAAATGTGAACCAAAAAAAACTAAAACCATGAACCGGGCACAAACCCTAAGCTCCAGGACATGAATGATGTCCTTCCACATTGAAAGTTGATTTTGGAGTTAGAAGATTAAACGGTTCAAAAATCCATGACCAAGTTACAAAGAAAGATGATTTTGGTTCTAAAAGTTGATTTGAAGCAAGGTGAGAATGTCCAAATGTGTTGGGGATGAAATGAAGGATCAGACTGAAGGGAACCATGATTGTGTCCACATGCCACATGTTGGTTCACAATTTGTGGCATGATTTACATAATGGAGGTATAAATAATTTACATCGACTTCAGATCTTCACTGCTATTAGGCTATTAGCACAGTTTGTTTTTGGAGATAAATAGGGAGACCAGGGAACACACGAATTCAGTTTTTTTAATCGGCTTCCAAGTTTACTGGTTATCTACAAAGAGACTGAGAAAATTCTCTTGTATCTTATTGATAATCAACACTCAAATTTATATACAAGCTAAAACTTAAATTACAGAGGTTAATAAATACAATTATCAAATTCTTAATCATAGATTCACAACTTCACCTCCCCCTTACTATGTGCAGTCCAACTATATCTATTCATATTCTATAATGCTGGTGATGATTAATTTCATCAATTTATGCATGGGGTTTTGTTGGGGGAGTAGCAAGGACATTTTGCATGTTATTCCTCACCCATTTGTTCATAATCTAACATATGGAGGTAGGGATTATATATAGTGAACCTGGTAATCACTACTTACATCATTGCATTTAGTTTAGAAGTTGGGATATCAACAAGATGGTCACTGAATGTTCTAAAATGTTTACTATATGTGAAGTATTTATTAGCTGGGCCTGAGATTCATAAAATTAGGTTGGAAGAATGTACTTGTACATAAGTTCACTTTATGAAATATTGTACTAATTATTTTATATGTTCACTTATAATGCTTAATCAAATTCTGGTAACTCACGAAATATGCATAATTAAACCTTTAAAGCGTATAATAATGGTTGAAAAAATTAAAAACACTTCCTTTAAGATACAAAAGTGGCTATCGTGCTTTCAGAACTGATGTAGGAATTCATACGACTAGAACTGCGAAAAATACTAGTTCAGACTTCAGACATTCTATGGGACATGTAAATGACAAAAATGCCATCATAATCCAGATTTAAGGGTGCATAAAAGATCTGGAAGTACCCATGCTCCAGAGAATGTAATTATTATCATCCAATTTCCTATCAGAACTATTTAAACGAGATGTACAAGTCTTTTAAATAACTTCAAAAAGCATATATTAATGGTATAATTTCTAGACATATCAATTCAAACATAGGGTGCAAAGAAGCATTTTCTAGTACATCATTAAAAATTAAAAATGAACATAAAACAATAAAATAAAGGATGGTATTGTTAACACCCCTAAAAGATTATACCATATGTGTCAAATAACATGTAAGTAAGAATGCACAAGAAACACAAAGGACTATACACGTATGACAGTATGACCCTACAAATTTTTTTTTTTGACATATACATTATAAAAGGAAACTCACTTAAAATATCTCTATTGCATGATATTCTGTTTTCTTCTAGAAAAACCAAGCCCGATATATGTAATACATAGTAATTCATAAAGATGCTAAACCTAAGGCCAGAATGTGAGCATAAATGGTAGAGTATATTCAGGATTTACCTTCAGATGATCAAGTTTGTCCACTACACCAAGGTAAGTGCCACGAGATTCTGTCTTGCTGGACTCGTGTCTTGTAAATCCACGAACATGCATTTCATAAATTACCAGATCTCTTTGCGGAAATGCCAAAGGTAGGTCTCCTTCCCAGTCAAACTAATATAAGAAAAGTTATAAATATACTGAATACAAGTCGATTGATGCAAAATGTTTTTTGACATGAAATGAGATTGCAAGAAACATAACATTGATCCCCTATTTACTAAAATAAATTTGATTAAAATTAGTATTTCTTCATTACATTATTTTGTCTTTTCATTACATTTCCTGCTCCCCAAGTAGTATCAGGGTTGTCTTTATCATAAACAGAATTGCAATCCCCAAAAGTTGAGGTGATTTTATGGTAAAAATTTTTTATCAAACACTACTTTGTTGACAAAATAAACTTTCGAGGAGGCCTTTATGTTGGTAGTAAACTCTGGGGATCTTAGAGTTCCTTGCGCGGTAAAGTTTCAAATCACAAATCATATCCATTGTTTTTCCCAAAAACTAAATTTGATATCTTGCCCTGCCTCACTGGAAAAGTAAAGCCGTAATCACCTTTTTAAACATTTTTTTCTTTCTAATATTTTCATTTTAAGTGACACTGGAAAAGTAAAGTCATCAGATGCAAGATGATAAGAAAAAACATATAAAGGTAGTTGCAATTTATGAGAGTAAAGAGAGACAAGAAAGTTTGTTTGTAAGATAATGGAGGGGAAAAAAGAGTAATAAAGTAAAATATATATATATATATATTAAAAGAGTTCTTATTCAATAGAATATAATTTAGTTTGTTCACAGTATCTTAC
Source organism: Flaveria ramosissima (assembly GCA_025215565.1). Classification (NCBI taxonomy): domain Eukaryota; kingdom Viridiplantae; phylum Streptophyta; class Magnoliopsida; order Asterales; family Asteraceae; genus Flaveria; species Flaveria ramosissima. Next base: position 13,138,670 of record CM046039.1, read on the forward strand.
TTATTTTCAGCCAGGAGATTTGGGAATAACAGGGCTCGTTAATGTGATCAATGAATCATCTAATTACAGAGAAGAAAATATGCTGGTAGATTAATTTCAGAATCAATACACAACACGTTATGCAATGCATCGTGTTTTTTTATAATTTGTTTGTTATCAATTAGAGTTAAGCTATTGAAATGCTCAAGCATGATACATAAATGGCTATAAATCCCATATCTTTTCAAATTTATACCTCGTCAACAGAAGGAATTCTGCCTGCCATTTGGCTCCAGCAATCATCATCAGGTCCCAAAACACCAAACTGCCCCCTGCTTACAACAGCCTGAATAAGCACCAACACAGTCAAGGCATGTCATTGTTTATGGAATATGAAATTGAGCAAGTGCCAGACTACAAGCATAATCAAGTGAAAAAAGGAGAACATATTATCTTGCCACTTAGAATTACAAAAAAGTTGAGATTGAATAAATGAAACAAGTACCGACTTTGGCATAAGGATCTAACAAGATCTGTGAAGAATCATAGTAGTGCCCTTCCTCAGGACAAAACTCTCCAGAAAGTTTGTAGCCATAGAGCATATCTGTAAAATCACCCTTTAGAAACACGTGCCATACATCTCCAGTCTTATTGGTAAGTTGATCCAGAGGTATCTCCTCTGTAATTCTTTTCTGCATCATGTGATAATATATAAAAACAACTATTTCAATGACAAATTCAGGCATATACTTGCAAATTGCAAAATCTATGTGGATAAAGTATTCTAACAAAGTATTCTAACAATTGATATAATGGCACAATTAGTTATACTTCTACAAAAGCATAATTAGACAGACCACCTTTGTACCTATTCAACTATGGTCAAATTCTCTAACTAACTGGTTAAACAGAAAACTGAATCAAATGATCCACCATAAATTGAGAGGAGTACCCATGTACAACCTATCTAAGCATGAAAAATAAAGCCAAATCGTCAGTTATGAGTACCGAGGGATTTTAGTGGCAAACTCTTGATGGTGATATAAGATTGAAGGGCATAGGCATCTATTTTAAGGGTTTAGGATCACCATCTTAACCAAAACACAGCAAAATAAGATAGGCAAAAGAAACATATCAACATTTAATATCAAGTTACACCTCCAAATATCAAATTGATTACTCATGATGTGGTCATTACTGACAAACAAGAAAGATCAAGTAGGGAATGCAACACTTCTTAGCTTGGTAGCTTGCTATGAAACTTCATCGCTGACGATTGTCAAAATGATGACGTGTCATTTTGCTATCACTTGCTCAAATTATGGCAGGAAAATCATGAATAACTTGCTATGAAACTTCATAGTTTTGCTACCATTAAGAGCCAAATCTTCCACTAGATGAATATACATGTCTATGCAAGTTCAGGTGAGTTATTCATGGGAAAGCAGTGCATCTTTTCCACAATGGATTACTAGATGCAACATCTTTCTTAGAATATCGGGCAAATATACTGCACCTTATGCAACTTTGTCCAGGCCTTTTGTGCATTATTTCTATCCTAAGGCCTCATGGATTCAATTTTACACTCATATCATGTAATCAATTGTTGCTGATGAACAATGAGAATGTTATGTTTGAGGTTATTGTTCCTCCGTTTCTGAAGATTGTATATATATTGGCTAGCCTTTGTAAATAATTAAGTCTAAAGAAAAAGACAATGATGAAAATATCCAAACACAGATCACTAGATCAGTTTAAAATGTTCCACCTTGTCAATATTTTGCCAACACCAATGCAACATTCAGCAGAACTAAGATTTCAATAATTTTATACCAATACAGCCTAGTAGGTAGGTACTCCGATAAGTGACTTACACTATGATGGACTTAAACTACGATGGGCAGGTGATGCTCTTTAGTGTTTGATTTAGATTTTGGTCCTAATCAAAAGAAATGAAAAAAAGAAAAGAGTTCCAATAATTACAACACAAAAATTTAAATTATTCTAAATCAAAACATGATAAGAAATTTACCCAATGGGTAATGACATAAGTAGAAACAGACGCTAAAGAATATGTCTTTATGAGGTTTACATTTTTTATTAATCGCTTAGAGCACTTAATTTATTTAGTTTTCATTCAGTCCATTGCAGTTATATATCCTAATCAAATACATTTTAATACAACTAATTCTGCTAAATTACAATTAATGAACAAGTTGGGAGTGTACATGTTTCACATGTTCAGGACCGATTATATTGCTCACAATTTTAAACTTTTACAGAAATTGAATACAATCACACTTGTCAGCGTCCCAATCTCATGAACCTTTATTAAAAATCACTGCGCATAAAATATCTACAGCAGATATTTTCCAAAAAAAAACAAAAAATGAAATAATATCAAAAAGAAGTTTAACAGTTATACCTGAGGCAAATCAGAGGTAGTCATCAAGCACAGAGTCACCGACGTCGCATTGTGCGAACAAATCGCGAAATTAACCCCATCCTCCTTAACCGTGGCCCCGAACGGCGCCGGAGAACCCCGTAACACCTGAAACCGCCGCGGCAAAGCTTTTAATTTCTCCTTCTCCACCACCGCCGTATCCAACTCTCCTCCGCCGCGGCCTCCGGCATCGGAGGCATTAACCACTAAGGCATTGTCGTTCCTCCGGCGTCCGCATTTGAATTGTGTGTACGGATTCAGGAATTGGAAGTTGTGTGTAGAAGTGAGTTTGGGAGTGTGAATTGGAGAATATGATGCGGATCGGAGGACGTTCGCCATTGCAGAAGCATGTAAGATTTTTTCGAGATTCGAGTTGTTGCAGAGAGTTTTGCAGAAGATGAGTGAGAGTTTTGAAGAATGTATGTGGGGCTGGAGCAAGGGTTTTTAATCATTTTTTTATTATTATTATTATTTTCGTTCTTTTTTAGTATTCATTAAAACCCTATCCTTGGTGGTCTTCCAGTTTGTTAACTCATAGTTCGAGATCTTGGGCATAATAATATCTTTTTTTATAGAAAGAAACATTGAGGGGGCGTGCATCTCAAAACTAATTGTGTTAAAAGCTTATTTATGGTTGTGGAGTTTGAAATGGTTTATAAGAGGCGATGGTCGAAAGTAATTTTTTTATTGGGGGCGGACATAAAATATATAAAAGTTAATGATACCGGACCTAAAATTAACACTAACGAGTCTAAAATTAACACTACTGATAAAAAAAAGAGAGGGTTGTGACCCCCTCCTGCCCTAGCGAAGCTCCGCCCATGATTGTAACTACGATTGAATGTATCTAGTTGTTTTCTTATGTTTCAACTATATAAGATTCAAACTTGATGTAGGTTAAGTAATCCGCCCATAATGTTCTCTTATGAATGTTGGGTGTTTAAACGAATCTAAAGTTCGTTTGAATTGTTGGTTGTTTAAACAAAATATTTTGTTTTCCAACTCGCGCTTCGTGACAGGATTCAAACTTGACGTACGTTATGTAATCAATGCCCCATATCATCACAACTACATACATGTTAATTTGGACCTCAAAATATCTCAGATGAACTTAACTTTATCATCATTGACACATCATCAACAACATACACACCAACAAAAACAATATTTCATCACGTATCTAGTTGCACAAACCGTAAAAACATAAAATAACCGTGAACACAACAATGCACTATTCTTTCAGTCTGGTTTTTAACAAATTATAATGTAATAATGTGGTAAGGCTCAAGGGTAATGTTCGGTTGCGGTTGCATACCGTAAACGGTTGCCAAGCCTTGGCAACCAACACTATTCGTAGTAAAAAATTATAGCCTTTAAGGTACCAAAACAATCGAACGTCTCAGATGAACAATGGTTCATCATCGTCAACACAGAGAAACAATAAGACACAACATGTGAAACCAGCTAATAACAAAGACTCAGACGAGCTAATCCTCATCAAAATTGACCTAACAATCAATCGATAGTTCATAAAAACCCAAAGGATACCACAGTATTAGGGCAAAATCACGGTCACCAGGTCATTCTCAACCACGAGTGGGAGGCAGAACGGTAATCGGAGCAAAATCCACCATTACAGCCATACGCATACGGTAGATCTGAAAACCCCAAAGGGTAGCAAACACAAGTCGTGGCCGCAAACGGAACAAAATCGACCGCCATAGCCATCGAACACCGGTAGACCCGAAAACCACAAAGGATTCCATAGAGAAATCACGATGGCTAGCAGAGAGATCGAACATCAACCATTAATAAAAGCAGTTGCGGCGACGTTGTTGACGAAAACCCCCGTGTACCGACATGCAAAAAACACCGCACTGCTTGAAACCCTAAAGGGTTCGAACGGCCGAAATAAGTTGCTCAACACCATAGTCGACAACCTGTTAAAGACATGCAGCAGGCCTAAGGTTGTGGGCGGTGAGAACCGTCGGCACCGGAGCAACCACTGTCGGTAGAAAGACGACGCCAAAGATAAAAGACCACCGGGCACCAAACCATAACAGACCAAACCTGCGGTGAAGCCCAAGCGTCACAGTGGGAGTTGTCGGCTGATGCCCCCTCCCAGCAACACTCGAAGTAGCCTTAACAGTGTTCGGACCACCTTTCTCTCTCTCTCTCTCTCTATATATATATACCACCGAACGGGGAAGAGACAAAACCCAAACCCTCTGTCGGCATCCATAAAACTTAACCAACTTTATAAAGAAGACAAAGAGGGGGCGTAATACAAATAACAAAAAGTTTTATGGTCAAACTAAAGACCAACTATTCCTCGACGTTGTTTTTTTCATATGTAGGTTAATCAATAATGTGACTTATATTAACTTTTATTGAATTGTTTATTGCTTAAACAAATATTTGTATTTTAAATTTATATATACTATTCGATGAATTGTTAGTTGTTTAAACGAATATTTAAAGGGTTTCTAATATACAGACACCCTGGTTTATAAATAGACACCCTTTATATGCATCGTATAGAACCATACGTGACGTATCAGGTTGAAAACACTAAAAACAAGGAAAATTTAGGTGGGCTGTCAGAGGGCTATGCGTCCCATATAGCCCTATACGACCCCCTATATGACACATATAGGGCTATACGACGCGTATAGCAAATTTCGACACTAACTATGAGGAAAAATTCAGGGAGCTGTCAGAGGAGTTATACATCCCGTATAGGGCTATATGACCACCTATACGACGCGTATGATGCTATACGAACTGTATAAAAATTTAGAGTGTTAATTTAAAATTCTAAGGTGTTTAAACAGATACACGAGCTTCATCTCATGCATGATCTTTTCAGATTCTTGAATATAAAATTCTAATGAATTGAAAGATGTTGAACAAATAGTTTGATAATGTAATGCAATGCTGCAGCCCAAACGATGAAGGCCTAAATAATGGCTTGGTCTGTTACTAGGCCGAAATAATGCGGCCCAAATAATGAACGTACTCCACAATAACTAATATTAATCCTTATATTAATTAATAACTTTTAGCTATGGTAAATGATCATGATTGACATGGGTGTGCTGAGGACCGATGATATTATTATTATTTTTTTATTTTTCAGATTTTTTTTATATGTGTATGCGTGTGTTCGAACAAGTTTGTGAACAAGTTGGTCTTCTAGCCTATTTGTTCACAAACTTGTTCGAACAACATCATAGTAAACTTGTGCACAAACTAAACATTGGTGCTAAGGTGCACCTGCTTCAACCTTTTGGACCACCCGGGTTCAAGTCCACTTCCCTACCTTTCAGTTGGTTTCTTTGATTTTTAATTTTTTTATCTTTAGAAAATTAAAGACATGTCAAGTTATAATAATATCTTTGTTGCGTTTGATTATAAGATGGTGGCGTAACACATGGTTAAGGCTTAGGCATTTCTTTTGATATATGTGGTTTCGAGTCTTAGCTGTCTGGTTTCATGTTTTTTTTAAAAAAAATTCCTTTTTTACATGAAACTTTTTGTTATTTTTTTTTGTTTTTTTATTGCTTCGATGATATATTCATTACGATATTTGGCCGCGTTGCAAATTTACTCGCGTATCGCCATAAAAAACATTCCTAATTTATATATCAAATCGTGGAGTCTTCTTGATAAAGTAATTGTATATGCACGAACTAGAGTGTAAACAAGTTATCTGCAAGCTGTTTGAGATCATATGTAAACTCTTAAGTTGAGTTAAGCCACATGGGAATGTACATAGTCATATATCTACTTGTTATACAATAAAAGTATTTCCCTTGCCCGTAATTAATTTTATTTATTTATTTCATTAAAGTTACTTATACTCTTTTCTAACAATTAAAACCACTCAAAGTTTAAATATTGTGCAATCTTATGCTTTTTTATAAGTGTAAAATTTTACAAAACTAAGTATCCTAATTAAAATATATATATATATATATATATATATATATATATATATATATATATATATATATATATATATATATATTAACTTGGTGTAGTGATTATTTTTCAAGTTTAACCTAAAATATGAGATAATATTGGAAAAACTTCATAATAACCATGTGTTATAATTGTTTAGTTTAAGTCAAGTTCAAAAACTAAATACTAAATAGTAATTAAGATTCGGGTATCTACCATTTAGATTACTTAATTTTAAAAAGTAACATTTATCAAATGTTTTTCACAAAATTAGAACAATGTTTGAAACGTAAGTAGCTTTTGGTTTTAAAAAAAGCGAAAGCGACGTTATTCAAATCTTGAATATTAATTCATAATTTTATTTTCGTATCATACTCGTTACTACGTCAACAACTTGAGCTGAATAGACTAAGCTACAAATTTATTCCTCACATTGAACCTTCTATCAAAAACCAACTCTTAGCTACAATGAAATTTCAACTATTTTGTTTTGACCCGTCACTTTTATTTGTTATACAATGCCCCTTATTTTTTAGTTCACCAACATTCAAATTACGATGTCTCTCCTCTTCTCCTCCCACATTTCTGTCGCTCCACTTCAATAACTCCGACACAACCAACCTCACCGCCATTGCCATCGTCACCACTATCACGACCACTCTCCCCGTGAGTTCATTCATCTTCCACTGCTCCTTCCACATTCTTTATCTCTCCATCTCCATCCTAGAAGAATCAAATCGACTCTATTGTGTTTGTATTTGCACAACCTTAAATATAATATTTTATTAAATTTTAATATACCTTTAAATACGCTTACTTATATCTATGATTAGATATATATCTTATCCAAAATCACGCCTTGTAGAAATTTGGCTTTCATTTATAACTTTAGGTATATAATACTTTATAAAATTTTAAATATGTTATTATAACGTTTTTATTTCTTCGCTTTTTTGTATAAATTTTATTTTAAAAGTAAGTCATGTTAATGCTTAAAAGATTTATTAGATTTTCATGGTACCACGAGAGAATTCCGCATAGTATTTTTATTATTGAATATATTTTGATTATCAACTTTCATGTGTTATATGATTTTTACATTATGGTTTAGGGTGTTGTGCTTACTATTTGGTTTCTTTTTTTTTTTTTTTTTTTTCAATCTTTCACTTTTAACCATACTACTTTTATATCTTTCATAGTTTAACCTTAATGTTTTATTTACTTTCAAATTTGGTGTCCTATACTTTTTATCTTTTATAAAATTTCATTTTTTACGTTATGGATTATATTTTGCGAGTTCCACGCCGCACCGTAAGTGTGTGGTTCAATGTTTTCACACCTATTTTTTTCGTTTAACTACGCCAATGCAGCGCGGGGCCCTAGATCAACTTAGCTATTACTCAGGTTAACCTTTTAGGGTTTCCAAGTATGGTTTTGCCTTGATTTTCAGTTGTTTTTTTATGACAAGATGATTAACCCTTTAGGGTTTTCTGATCAGCAATTGTTTTTGTTGGGCTCCTCCTAAACTTCTGTTGAGTGCTGGTGTTGATGGTTGTCCACAATAGTGTGATAATAATGCTACTTGTCATGTTTTACACTTCTCTCACAACGCGAAACGTTTAATACTGGGTTTATATAATTCTTAAAGCCATATTTCATTTTCATCCAATATTTTATTATGGGGCCAAATTGACCCTTTGAACCATGATAGACTTGTACGGCTGAGTACTACGACTTTAAAGATACCTTCTAGAAACATTTTGTCTCTATTAATTATTAAACCATCATTATTGGAACCGTGACTCAGCATGTTAATTGCTTTACGTAGCCGACGTATGTCTTTTTATTTGCTAAAATATTAAAAATGCTTCAAGTTGATTCGATCATTCGAATTCAATAGTACACAATTAAACATTTCTTAGTATTTAATTTATCGAATAACAAAAGATCTACGTTATGGAATTCAATTCTGTAACAACTTATGTGCGATTTTACATTTTTGATGAGTAATTTAGCACACTAACAAGACCAAACGTTATCTTTAATGTTTATATAACCTTTTGTAAGAATATACTCACTGCCGGCCCTGAGGAGGGGCGGAATGGACCCCCGTTCAGGGCCCACTCGCTCAGGGGGCACAAAATTTTTCAAATTTTTATATATATAATTATAAAAAAATAATTATAAGGTATAATACAACAAAAAACTTAACCCAATTATGTTTTAAAGCAAATTTTTTGAGCCCATATTTTTAACCCAATTACTCAACTATTAGCCCACTAAAATATTTAAATTTTGATTGTTTTAAAGTTCACAAACTAATTTATACCACAAATTTTGTTCTATTCAATCTTGAAATCTAATCTACGATCCACGGTGTCGCAAGAAAGACTTAGCGGTTTGGCGATAATAGCTATCGAAAGCAAAATATTAGAGAATATAAACTACGATTATGTTATAAACCAATTTGCTATCAAGAATGCTAGGAGAAATTTACGAATTATTGGTTAACTATTACGGTATGTCATTGTAATACTATGATATTGCTATGTTTATTGCTAAAACATTTCTTTTCATTTAAAAAAATTAGTTTATATAATTTAAGTCGTTAGGGCCCATGGTCCTTTTTTTCCTGTACGTCCAGGGCATTAAAATCCTCGGGACCGGCCTTGAATATACTTTTTTTCTCCTACCACCTAATGAATTTGCAATGTAAAAATTTGAACTCAAATTACTCAACTCGACCAATACATAAAATTTGAAACCAAATATATATTTTAATAATATTATATTATTAACATCTTAATAAATTTATAATAATAAATTAAATTTACTAGATTTGTATATTATTCTTAAGATTTAACAATTATATAAGATTCACATGTTTAATCGCGAATATTCATGGTTATTTTAATTAGTGTATTCGTTTAAAACGTCATTCCATTTTTTAAGTATTTCTAAAATTTTCATTTTACAATATGGCTTTTTCCTATAGAATAAGGGATTTTTTATTTGGGATTGCAACTAGAAATTTAGCACCAATCATTCGGAACTTAATGATTTCTTGAATTTAAATTATACCATTATTACGTGTTTTTATAATTTGATATAAGTTTTATTTAAAAATAAGTTGTATCAAATATTGAAATTTTTATAGTTTGCAAGTTTATGTTTACGTCTACTTAGCTTTAAATTCAGTTTGGTGTTTTTTCCCGCTGTAATAAACAATTACCTTTCTCACACCACTATTCGTCAAAATCATTAAACCAAAACAAAATTTGAACTTTAAGTTTGTGAACCCAAACCCAAATCATACCCCAAAACCAAATCATACATCAAATTTGCAACCAAAATCGAATATACATACATAAGTGCAAAACTGAATCAAGGCATAAAGCCAAATTTATACAACATTGTTTCACCTTATCCATATAATCTATCGTTTACAGAAGCCTCTAGAACAAATAGCTAACGAAGATGGATGAGATGATCCGAGTTGATGAAACATTGCTCTTATATTGCACTTGATTTGAACAGAAAAGGATAAATTTAACTGGATATAAGCGATTATTATAATAATAAAAATTCTGATTCATATACAAACTCAAATTATTAAACATAATTTGATGAATTATGGAAGACAAAAGGTCACCAGTCAACTTGGTAGCTTTACCTGTTAAACACGATCACATGTTCTAGAATAAACCAAGTAATACATGAAACTATCTTTTAATAATCTCATGAGATACAAAACTGGTTGCCTTATTTATTTTTAATACATTATTATTTTAAGAAAAAAATTCCCTTCAATCGACACATATTCAATTAAATTCTAATCGAACAAGACTTAAATCATATAATTATATAAATTCTGTTGTCTTGTGATCATCTTTATTTTAATAATGTAATTTTTTAATGGGAGTCTATCTTCAACTTGAAAAGGGTCAAATTTTAGGTACGGTTTAGTACACTACAATATTATAAGAACAAAAGACTTGGGATTTAAAACTATCATTATTAGGGACGTGGTGATGGAGGAAAACACGCAACCGATCACAAACGATAAACTATAATTGCGGAATGGTTAAAAATTTTACCAACTTGAATGAACTTACTAGGATGCAAACAAACAAGAAACACTAAATTCGATAAAAAGAGATCATATTTTAGGGTGGAAAACATCCCAAAACCAAGAGTAATACTCCCCGCCTAGGCCGAGTACTCGCAACTTCACAGTTGACCGACTTGGCAGCGTCTAGCGAGTTTTACAACCATGCAAGTGAGACAATATGTTGATTAAGACATTAGCTCAATTGAGTTATTATATCAAATACTAAGTTGCTTTTATAGAAATTTTACTTTCTTTATCTTATCAATACTAATGGGGTATTTGTTTTTTCTGAGAAACACTTCCTGACCTCTTTTGTCTACACCACGCAGACCATGTGCAGACTTTGAGGTCTGCAGATTATTTGTTTTTTGAAAGTCTTTTCATTAAAAAAAGTCTTTCTGAGGTTTGCGTGGAGAAGACATTAATTAAACATACACTTCTAACCGCTTCTAACTTCTTCTAACATTTTATTCAGATACAAAACAAAAGTCTTCTCCTCCATCCCCAAAACCATCGATCCTTCTACCCTCCTCCTTCCCCTCACCACCGCCGGCCCACCCGTCACCGTTGCGCCCTACTCTGTCGCGACCCTCACGCAGCCCTCCTTCACCGTCGCAACCCTCACAGTCGCCGCCCTCCCTCACGGCCGCCGCCCTCCCTGTCTTACCTGATTGAACCATATGTATTTGATAAGGATTTCAATTGGAAAAGGTAAGTTTAAGGGGGATGCTAAGCAAGTAGAAGTCTCGGTTCTTTCTTATCTCTGTTTTACATACACACACATATTATTTGTTAAAAACATTGCTCATATGTTACAAAAGTGTTACTGTTTCTCTTGATTCAGTTCCACTTTTGTTTCTCTTTGAATCAATTTCTATTTTTTTAAATTTTTAATTGTGATGTATGTTCCTTTTGATTTTTGCTGATCCAAGTCTAATTGAAGACAAAACCTTGCATTTTACTCGACACAACTTGGTTTCTTGATGAATGAAGGTTATGTGATATGCAAATGGTTTAAAGATTGAAGTAGCTTGAAATGAAATACTCGATGTGAGTGTAGAGATTTTGTGTTTTACATTTTAATGTTAAAGTACTTTTTAAAATTTAAAAAATATGTTTACTTTAATTACAGAATATTTTAGCAGTCTGCAGTTGTTATAAAACAAACGGTCGTTTTCTTGCAGATTGCAGACGTTTAGTCCACCTATTCTCCTACAGATGTCTGCAGATGTGGTCCGCAGACGGCAAACATTTTCCTGCAGAAAAAACAAACAACACCTAAGTAAAGTAAAATGAATCCAACTAACACTTTTACTATATCAATGGTTTTAAGCCATAAGTAAGAGTTTATCTGAGATGGTGACGAGGCACCAACTAGTTGACTACCCTAATGCCCTAGCCGTATCATATGATTTAGGAATAAATCAATCTCTTATAATATAGCTAAAATACATTCAAACACTTTTTCTCACATTGTATACCATGAGATTCATTAGACAAAGTGATAAGGAAAATGAATTTGCGAGTAGACCATAACACAAGATAATTCTAGTTGCAGGCGAGAGACCAAATTATGGTGAAACTTCAATGTATCTCAACAACTTAAATCACTAAGGAAATTACACAAGGGCTTGTTTAAGAGGTATGATGGAGTTTGTTTTTGAATTTTCGATGATTGCACATGTTGGAAGGTGTCTTATCGACTTCAACTTCCACCCAATTTGAAGATCCACATACTCTTCCAGGCAAGCTTCCTCAAGTTGTACCATGAGAATGATGGAGACATGAGACTCAAAGTGTCTAAAAGGGCCCCCATAATAGTCGGGGAATCCTTTGATTATGATATTGACAAGTATCTTTAGGACCTAACAACGAGTACCTTGTAGGTTAAGATACAAGGAGTAATAGATCATTTGGAAAACATTTCTTCGATAATGAAACAAGATGGTAAGTTAGAGACACCTTATGACGTTTTAAGGCATATAATAAAAAATATAAGGTTAATGACATAACGATGATTGCTTGAGTTTAGACAGAGGAGAATGTAACAACTAACAACACACCACGAAATGTAAGGAATCTTCATGGAAATTTATAATTTATAAAAACACAGGAAAAATCTAAAGTAGCAATTCCGATCATTAGGACTAATTAACTCTAGCTAGTCGTCTACTTCAATATGCTTAGAGGTATAACCAGGAGATGTCTCATTTGGCATAAAATACCTTGAAAAAACATGTAAAACTCTTATTCTTCTAAGAACAATCAAAGTATTATTTATTTCTCTTTAGCCAAGTGATTTGCAGTAAATATATAAAAATCATAGTAAGTCTAACTTAACTAAGATTAAGTATCTTCTAAAAGTAAAATTGCATGGATAAATCTTTAATAATTTGGTGTAAATATTGATCTAGTGTCACATTTGGTCAAAAGCTATCTTGTCATACATGTTCACAAAACTATCTTGTCAAACATAAACATGTGTGTGACTACCTAGATTGTTAAAGTAACTATCAAAACGGTTGTTATTTCAAATTTTACAGACTACTTTATAAAAGAAAATTTCTTAAAATGTTTATTTTCTCACTTATTTTCTTTAAAATGTTCCTCAAATAAATTCTTTTTTAAATGTCTCATTCAGACAAGGCGTCGGCGCCTCCTTAGACAGAGGGTGGGCGCTGGACGCCTGTATAGCGAGCCACTCAAAATCATACACGTGTCCTTTTATGGTGCCGAGTACCTCTAGAGCGCGGGCGGGCGCCTCCATAGCGTTGGTGGACGCCTCCACAGAACATGTGAACGATTTTGAATGGCTAGACGTCCACGTTCTGTCTAAAGAGGCGTCGACGCATTGTCTGGATGAGACATTTTAAAAAATAAATCTTGAGACAGGGGCATTTAAAAAACGTTAGCTTAAAAGAAACATATTATGAATTTTCCTTTCTATAAATCCATAGTCTTAACTCTTAATTCTTGAACACGCATGTGGATAGCATATTGTTCAATTATAAATCAAATTTGAAGCTGTAAAGGGTCTAGTAGACTTTCCATTTATGAAACAATTTGAGTAGCTACTCCAAGTTGACTTAGGAACAAAAGTATATGTACGGTTAGGTACGCAATACTTATTATATTAGACTATTGTTATGTTATTTGAATAGTGACTCAACATGTGGAAACTTATGTGGCCTGCTTATCATTTCATCAAAAAGTTGATATGACTTTAATGTCATTACTTTACGTGGCCTGCTTTTAATTATATACAAAAATTCGTCCTTATTTCCTTACATAATATCACCACCGTTAAATTCAAATAAATTTAAATGTTTTGTATTAAGTAATCGAACATCTAGTGACCGCTTAATAAACATACCCCGCCCCACACATACATTTATTTATTTTTTATTTTGAAGAGATTATTACTAGGATGACACCTAGTGTTTATTGCTTTATTCTAAGCTGATTTCTTAGGGGCTGTTTGATTACTGCTGACTCAGTAAGATTTGATTGAGTCAGAAGCTGACCCAGTTAGAAGTTCTGATTGAGTCTGCAACTGACTGAAACTTGGTTGTTTGATTCAGCATCTGACTGACTCCGGAGATTAAACAAACCACAGGCCCCAATTAATTTGCTCATAAGCTCCAAAAAAAACAATAAAAACTTCATGTTTCTGTTTATAATACCATTGTCTCGAATCAAACATGCTTTCGTTTGCGATTTAAAGTGAAAAAGCGCATTATTTTAACTCCATTCCACATATTATATGTTCAATTAAAGAGAAAGAAAACTAAGGACGCTGGAACAACTGGAATTGGAAGATCACATTCAGATGAAGAATATATAAGCAAGTATAAACGTATATCTAAGAGTATAAAGAGGAAGGTGGAGAGATTACAGAGGTTTATTGTTGAAATCGTCGGGGTCTCCACCGCCATCGCCGTGGGAGAGCAGTCACTTACGGGATGGTTGCGCCTCCATGCCTCGATGTGCGATGTCGCTTACGGGATGGTTCGTTGTTTTCATACAGGCGGAGGGCACCGGTGAAGGGAGTCACGACGGAGGGACAGGCGGAGAGAGTCGCGTCGGAGGGAGTCGCGTCGGAGGGATTTCAGAGAAGAGGGGGCTGTGCGGCTGGTGTTGTGGTCTCGGTCAGGGAACCCAAATTTAAGGTCTCGGTCAGACCTAGCGACCGGATCAGTCGATGTTTTTCGAGCAAATCGAAAGCGCTGACCGGCTGACCGGGTCAGCCAGTCAGTGGTCAGACGCGTGGTCAGACGAATCAAACATGACCTTAGTTTTGCATATTGACATGCCATTTTATTTATTTGCTTATTTACTTGATTAGGTCTTGTACAAGATGACACCTAATAATATTAGAGTTTGTTGTTTTGTTCTTTACAAATCGTCTCTTTGACGTATATCAAGCAATCTCGTCTCAGACTTGAACTCCCGTCAGTATTGAACTTGAGGTCAAGGGTAATGTCGCTTCCAACTTATATATGCGAGAAAATTTGTGTGAAGATGGAAGAAAAGATGCTACATTTTGTGATTATATATGCATATGTGTGACACCAAAGCATGCTGTTATAAGAAGTAATGATAACAACACATCTTTAAATCTCGTTGAAAGAATCCTCATCTGATTTTTGTGTTTGATTTGTACCAACTATAAAATATCTATTTCACTTGTCATTGGAGTTGCAAAACGGTGAAGAGTCACTAGATATATGCAACTTTCGGGAATACCAAAATGTTTTTCAGGCAAAGTTTATCCTACAAATGTCAAAATGTGTAGTACATACATCGGGTGGACGTCCTCCCACACATAATCAAATGGAAATATTGTAAGTCTAACCCTTGAGGGGTTATATAAGAGAGGTGATGGGTTATATGGAGTTCATGGTGACTTTTCAAGCACAAGACATCTTATTAGAATTTTGTTGAATAAGTATTTTTAAGCTAGAGCAATATAAAACATATTACACCAGAAGTCTTCATTTGGTCGTCAAGAACAACAATGTGAGCTATTGGGGCTAAATGTTCTAAAAGATTTTGTGCATATATTTACTCTTGATAACTCTTGATAAGTGGCAAACTTAGTTTGCGATGGAGGACACCATAGACGATTATATTCAATAAAATTCATCATGTTGATCTTAGATTGTCATATGTTAACAAATCTTAGTCCACGACTCAAAAGAAGGAAAATCATCACCGGTTCACCACACTGTTAGTGCATCGTGATTTGGTTGTCGAGAGTTGATAAAAAGTAAAGTAAATAATCGGTTTAGCTGCCTTTATTGTTTAAGGGTAAGTAAGATCGTCTTCACATGATTTGATGAAAAATGTTTGATAACTTAGGCTCAACGACTTAAGAACAAAAACTATGATATTTAAAATTGAAACTTTGGATGTTCTTAAGAACCACAACAGCTAAAGCAATCACCTTTGGAAACAAGTTTACTAACTAATGACCAGGGTTCCTATTTCGCAAGATCAACAATTAACACGTTTGAACTGGGGTTTGTCTAAACATACCTTCAAAGTCTTAGCTTTTCGGTTAAAGTGATAACAAATGAACGATCTTTTAATATTCACTCGTTCACAATGTTATCATTTTATTAATATCAAATTACCTACCAATCTTAGTGAGTTAATTATGCCAAAAACAAAAAACTAATGTGCAAGTAAGTAATTTTGTTTATATACAATTCTTTTAACTCAACCAAAAACCTAATTACATCCCTTGACTTAATGTTCAACATCAACCCTAATTTAAACTCATCAATAATCTTAATTGGCATGAAGGGTTTACTCGAAAGTGATTACAAAGTACCTAGCCAAACATTTCTTCATTATGCCTTCAATCTCAATTTGAATGGTGCTTGAGGATTCAAATCATGATGTAAAATCCCGTTTTCAAATCAATTAAACACTAACATATCGCTATTTAATCACATCGCATATGGTATACAAATTAAAACTTATTGCTTAATCCTTTTTATGAATGTGTTATGTATTTATGATAATTTCTTATATGCATGCTATTTCTATTTTTAAGTGACTTATTTTGGTACACGAGACACGTACATAGTTACTATAACCTTTGAAAGTACCCCATATGTTCGTACATGCTTCGTTTTCTATCCTTTTCAGCCACAAGACATTAAGCATACAATGTGTAGCCTTTGAGGGGGAGCATGAGCACTAATTAAAGAGGAGCTTTCAAGTATGTTCTTTTTGGTTTTGTTTTTGTTTTTTTTTTGTTTTTTTGTTTCGACAAGATAGGAGAGAAATATCAAATATAAAACATGTTAACATGATTATTTGTTCTTAACAATTGTACTACGTGTTGCTAATTTTTTTTATCATAAAAATCAGTTGGAGATTGTGCACGATAAAAAGTAACGTTTTATTGGGCTTAAAAATTAATCCAATTAACAAAGAACATCCATAATATAAAATTAACCCTATAACAGTTACTAAAATATATGTACTATCAACGACATCACTCAAGATAACATCAAACTAAAAAGAGTAATGATCACATGTGTGACAAAAATCAAGTCGATCATTCTACCAAAATCAATCATTATTAAAATTTTTGTATTATTTTACAACCTTAATCATAAACGATATACACCCACCAATCTATAAACTACTTTCTAAACTATTTCATCACTAGTAATGGTATTAACTATATGCCTCAAAAATAAATTACGCATATTTTATTATCTTAAATTTAAATAAAAAATATTAATTATTAAAAAATTTTAAAACAACAAACCTTTTATACTTCTCCTTTTAAATTACTTAAAATTAATTTACAAGAGTTTGAATCTAATACATCTCATTTAGAAAGCAAAATCATTATCAAGTGGAGCTAACTTTACTAAAATTAGTTTTCATTTAGTACTCATGATATGTAAATAAGAGTAAATCATAAGTTAAATTTCACTGTGAATAAAATACTCAAGATTGAGTCAGAGAACTTTTCTAGTTACGGGCTTTCTCAAAAAGGGGTTGGGATACGATTTCGACT
The DNA here is from genome assembly GCA_025215565.1 of Flaveria ramosissima. Taxonomy (NCBI): domain Eukaryota; kingdom Viridiplantae; phylum Streptophyta; class Magnoliopsida; order Asterales; family Asteraceae; genus Flaveria; species Flaveria ramosissima. Next base: position 13,156,208 of record CM046039.1, read on the forward strand.
AGAAAACAAATAGATGTACCTTGATTAAAATAACATTTATTATTCAAATATATTTGTTGTTAAAAAAAGTTATTATATAATTAGTCTGTATTATAGATTTTGAATTAATAAAACATGTGATTGGTTTAAAAATAATATAAAAACGGTATCAACTGTTTCATCGCGTTTTAGATCTCTCCGTTCCATAACATTTCTACTTTATCGCAACCCTCTCCACCTCCACCTCCGCCTCCGCCTCCGCCTCCAACCACCGCTCCAATGTCATCTCCGGCGAAGAAACGCAACAAGATCAGCCAAATCGTCCGCCTCAAACAGGTCATGCAGCGGTGGCGCCGCCGCTGCATCACCACCGACACCTTCACCTCCGACTCCGACTCCGACACCGACCACTCCCTCCGCCCCCGCCGCCTCCCCTCCGCCGGATCCCTCGCCGTCTACGTCGGATCCCAACGCCGCCGCTTCGTCATTCCGACGAGGTTCCTCAACCTCCCCGTCTTCGTCTCCTTGCTCAACAAAGCCGAAGAAGAGTTCGGATTCCAAACAACCGGTGGATTAATCATCCCCTGCGATGTCAGATTCTTCAAGCGATTGTTGAAGGTGTTGGAGAGAAACGATAGCGGCTTCTCTACGCTCGATTTGGACGATTTCGCAGCGATGTTCGCCGATTTGACGATCGATTCCTCTGCGCATTGTAAGGATCTTAACGGTTCTAGTTGCCGTAGCTTCACGCCTCTGCTGCAGAAAGCTAGGGTTTGAGAATTGAGACGAACGTTATACGCTCAGGTTCGTATTTCGTCTGTTTTGTGGAAATTGGGGGTGGTGTAGGGTTAGGGTTAGGGTTAATTAGGGTTTGAGTTTTTGTGTATAGATGGTGGATTGATTAATTCGATCACCTTCTGGTTTTCTCATGAGTCTCGTGCATCCTTGGGCCCAAATCTAGTGATGATTTCTGATTAATTGGGTTTCAATGAGATGTTGTTTTACCGAGTTATCCTAATTTTGGGGATGCTAGGTTTTCTTTTTCTTTTGTTTTTTTCTTTTTTCTGGTAGCAATATCATGTTCCTGTAATGGTGGATATTGTGATTCATGATGATGAATTGATGATGATGATGAATATTTGGTGTTGAATTGATGATGAATTTATGTCTTGATTTGTCCCTTTTGTTTGGAGTATGTTTGGTACTTTCTTTTCACGCTTCACCTTTTGAAATTCATATGAGTTTCATTTTGTAAAAATTATATTGATAGAAATAAAGAAATGCAACGGTAATAAAGAATAAAATTAAAGAAATGCAGCTTTGAAAGTTGTGTACCCAAATTAATACTCTTTTATTTCAATAATTTTGTTAACAAATATGGAGAATCAGAATTTATTGGTGCATGATAAAAGATGTGAATTTGAAAGGTTATTGTGTTAAAGTAATTTAATTGTTTAGTTTACAGCTAATATAATATAGTATAAGTATAATTTTGATGGTGTGAAGTCTTATTTAGGAAGAATATAATATATCATTATTGAAATGGCACTACTATATGGACGTGCTTGTAATATCATTCGAAAGCTTTTGAATTTAAAAAGTCTTGATTGAATAAAAAACGAATCCAATCACTTATGCATTTAAATAACCCAACTATAACTATGGTAGAGCTAGTTTTTTTTGAACGGCAAGAAAAATGTACGATCATGTTTCGAAGTACAGTTTTTTTTGAACTGCAAGGCAAATGTACGACTATGTTTCGAAGTACAGGTGTTATCTTAATCGGATCCACTTATCTGTCTCTAGTCAGGACCGCACCTCCAACCCTTTTAGGATCAAACTCATTGCTGAGAAAACTTTCTGACTCAACTTTAAACATTTTGGTTAGAGTAAGATTTGAACCCATAACCTCTAAAATCATGGGTATCTCACCTTAATCATATCGTACAACTAGCTCATTTAAAAAGACTTATGTTTGAATCTAAGGAGTGATGTAATTAAAAGATGTAGGTAAGAGTATGACTGGTTAGGTTTGTTTGAAAAAATTACCAACTATGTCTATATTTAAAGGACATGTAGTCTCGAAAAATTAACTTGTGTAGTAATAGTAAAGATGCTTATTTGCAAATGGTTAAAGTTCTACTCGTATGGTAATATTAGTGTTGATCTAAAGATAGATTTAGTGGTGTGAAGAATAGCCGACCTAAAAGACAAGTATAAAAGCCATCAATGCTAAACACTAGGAAATGACTAATAACATTCATAGCATGTTTTCTATTTTTATGTGAACCATCTAATACTATAAGATATGTTTGTGAATGAAATACAAAGAAACTTTATAGGGTTATGCCGTGTTTTTTTATATTTGATAAAACATGATATAACGTTCATAAATTTTTTAATATTTTTGAAATGGTTGGAGTAGATCTGATCGTTTGAAATAATAACTAATGATAAAGATATAAAAAGTTATTTTTAATGTAATAATAATAATGGAATGAATTTCTGAATAAAGAACTTTAAAATTGGTAGTTTCTTTTAAGGAACTTTAAAATTGGTAGTTTCTTTTTTCTTTTCGGTGTAAGAATATAAAATCAACCATAACTTTAATTGAGTTGTTCCATTTTGTGACAACCATACGATAGGAATACGCCCGGAGAATATCGAATTAAACGTAACAATCAAAATACAGATAGATCTAAGGCTCGATCGTTAGGGATACCGGTTAACTACCGAAACAAACGATAGAGTTGTGATGTCAACAAAAAATACAGGTACACCACCCTAGACCCTAGTTAAGCAATCGTGTCTAGCAAATACAAATTAATTAACTCTCAAACTCAAGTGATAAATCAAGAAAAAAACTTTCGTATTCAAAACTCATTGTCCCTATTTCTAAACAATGTTGATACATTTAACAAAAAACAAAATAGCCATTCCTAATGTACTATCGATGAAACTAAAAGTACAAGTAAAAGTAAAAGAAACATAAAAAACAAAATTATAATAAATGAAAACACATTTAAATTTGATGATTAAAAGCAAACATGAAACGTGGGGGTCTGCATGGAAAACGTGTTGCTTTGCTATCACCATACGTGAGCATATCTTATTTGTTGGGGAGTTTTGATGTACAATAACTAAAACATTACTAATGGTCAGTTAGTACATTTGATTCGCTTTTTAAAGTCTAACGATGATATTTTAGCGTATAATAATTAATGTTATTACTAGTGGTTTGATTTTAATTTATCCTAAAAGCCGTTAAATTAACACCAGATAAACAATATAATATATATTCTGGAGGAGAGCTGTACAAAAAGTTCGTGCCTCGAAGTTCGCTCGAAAAAAGCTAGTATTTAAACGAGCCGGCTCGACTCGGTTCGAATTCTAAACGAGCCGAACTCGAGCTAGGGTCAGCTCGGCTCGTGGCTCGGTTCATTGGCTCGGCTCGTGACTCGGTGCATATAATATATATATGTGTGTGTGTGTGTATATATATATATATATATATATATATATATATATATATATATATATATATATACTAGACTAAATACCCGTGTAATACACGGGTTCAATCATTAAAAATTATATTTAATTTAAAAGGTTCGTAGTTATAATATTATTGTTAATACATTGCATATTGATTTTTATGTTTAATTTTCTAAAATCATCTATATCTAATATTAGTATCTTTTTCTTTATCGATTCTTATAAGTCTAAATAGTATATAATATGAATTGAAATAAACTTATAAATAAAAACTTTAGATACTAAACAAATTATATTGAATATGAGAACATCTATAAACATCCGAAAACTTCTTTGTATACAAAATTTGATGTTATGTTTATAATTTTATCATCATTGTCTAATATTAATAATTATAATTCATGTATACTTGTAACTCGAGATAGTGCAACATAGAGTTTGAATCGATGCCAGGGACCAAATATGTAATAAATACACAAAAGTTTGGACTATCTTTGCCATTTTTAAAGTTTGAAAACCAAACATGCAATTTGATTAAACCATAGGGACCATTTATGCAATTTTTTTTCTTTTTGTTGAACAAAAATATAAATTAGTTTCATGTTTACATCAGTTAAAACTAATTCAAAGTTTTATTATTTCATAAACAAAAACATAAACCAATCAAATTGATGTAAAAAAACCAAAAAACTAAAGTTTATCTTGAAATCTAAATCTAAATCCTTAGAATCGTACGAACCACTGCTACTATTGCAATCGAGATTTGTATATATGAGGATTGAATTGAGACTTTGCAAAAAATGTGTTGTGATTAAAAAACTTGGGGTGTGAATAATATAAAATAGATCAATGAAGCCGTAAAAGGATCGTTGAGTTGAACTTGAAACATAACGTGATTTATGGTAAATCAAAACCATGATATGCTTGTAAATTGAAAAGGATATTATCTTTCCATTTGAAATCAATATCATGATTTGGGGGAAAACGAAACCCTGAATTGATTATTTGAGACCATTGATTTGATGAAATATCTAAAACCATTTCAGAATAGAAGACGCGTATTTCTTCTCATTTGCATAGGACGAGTGAATTATGAAATCTTTAATTGATTGTTTCAATAAGCAAGAATCCAACACGTTTCATTTCACATAATACAACCTGTGAAAACTCATTATGTTACATGTTTGGTAGAGATAGAGTTAACATGTTCTTGGTAAGAAAAAAGTCAATTATAAATTATAATCTAATTCAGTATTTTATTTTAAAACTATCACAAATGCCCTTTGTAATGAGTTTTTTTTTTCAAATTAGGGTTGGTAGAAAAACAATTTAACAAAATGAGTGTTTTAAAAAATATTTACCAAAATGGGGTTTTAGTGGAAAGTTAAATTTTCTTATTTATAATATGATTGGAAAAAAGTATTTTTGTTTTTAATAATGTTATTTAAGTAAAGTTAAATGGATAAAGTTTCAATAAAATGAAAAACAACTTTGGTAATAAACTTTTGTACTTAATTGTTTTGGTAATAAAATTATTTTCGAGTGAAATAAATTTCATCAATAGCATTATAGTGAGAAAAGAAACACTTTCTTAAACATTTATTTTGGTAATAAATTTATACATACACTATTTAAGGTAGAAAAACTCCTTTTGTAATTATAGCAAGAGTTGATTTTATTCAAATGAACTATGACTAATAATAAGGGTAGATACATTTTTAGGCGGGAAATCAAATAAATGGAGGGCTAATAAAAGGACACGTGACACTAAAGATATTGTTTTATTAATAAGTATAGATATATATATATATATAGTATAATAATAATAACTATTATTAATTTATTACTACTACTATTATTATAATTATTATTTTTATATTATGATTTTAAAAAGGTTTTTTAAAATAAAAATGAATTCTTTTTAGAAACATTAAGTATTTTGTTTAAAAAATGTATAACATGATAGTAAGTTGTTTATATTCAAAATAATGATCTTTGTTCCCATAAGTACTGAGTATCCAACAAAAGGTAAAAGCCTTAATATATATTTTTTGTGTTTTCATATAAATTAATGAGAAAAAATAAAAAAAATTAAATCGAGCCAGCTCGAACGAGCCACGAGCTTTTCACGAGCCGAACTCGAGCCGGTGTTTTGAGCTCGTTAAAATTTTCGAGCCGGCCCGGCTCTGCTCGGCTCGATAAGCTTCGAGCTCGAGCTCGAACCCATCCTACCTCGGCTCGGCTCGACTCGTTTACAGCCCTATTCTGGAGTATAGGTATGTACATATATTTTTACTTTAACAGAAAAAAAAAACACATAAAATTTAACGTAAAGATTCTATCAAGTTTTATGCGTTTAACCCATTAACATTTAATTGTTCATCCATCATTTCTTTTCCTCTTAACAAGAAATCACGAGGGCGGACATAGTATATAGGGTACAAATCAAAGATCCGTAGTTTTTTCTACCTTTACATGTAAATTTTGTGAAGTACTTTATGGTTTTTTAAACTACCTTTGAGATTTTTAAAATGACGACCCTTAAGATTTCTGAACTTTGAGATTTTTAAATTACGACTCTTAAGATTTCTGAACTTAGACATAATATAATAATTTATAAATGTTTTATTCGAAGAATATTAGAATAAAATTCGATTAGTTATTTTTTTAAATGGTTATTAGACGGTGCATTACCACCTTGTGATTTTCATTATCTCAATGAAACCAAAAAAACTTGTTATAGCTTTTAGTTTCACCGGCTATAACAAGTTATTAGTAATATGATCGACTACGACCTAAAGCAAAAATTTAGTGTCAAATTAGAAGACACCCAAGCACGTATAAAACCAACCTCACAACAAAAATATATGGGTCCACCATATAATTAAACACTAATGATCATGCACTCTACATCTTCCCCAATTCACTGTATTTATAGGCACAAGTTCAGGGTCACACCATTACAGTGGCTCCATTTGCCTATAAATACCCTCAAATTAATTCCATCTTCAGTGATCCATCCCTCTCTCTCACACTTCAAAATGAGGGTCTTCAACAAGAGTTATTACATGGTTAAACCAGCTGACCAAACATGGTCCGGTAAGCTAACCTTATCCGAACTAGACCAAACTGGTGTCACCACTCATGTCCCAACCATATACTTCTACAAACATTCCCCTGAAGATTGGCTCACTGTCTTGCAAACCCTCAAAACTTCACTCAGTTCTACCTTAGTCCACTTCTACCCTCTAGCCGGCCGCCTATCCCTTATTGCTGGCGGCCGTCTAGAGCTCAACTGCAACGCCGCTGGGGCGCAGTTCCTAGAAGCTTATGCCGACATAAAGCTAGCCGATTTGGATACCCTTTTACCTTCACCCATTTATTATCAACTCATTCCTTCAATAGATTACCAAAATGTACCCCTTGAAGAAATACCATTGCTTGTGTTGCAAGTAACAAGGTTTGCCTGTGGAGGGTTTAGTCTAGGTTTGAACATATGTCATGTTGTCGCGGACGGGCAAAGCGCGCTTCACTTCGTGTCCGAGTGGGCCAGGGTTTGCCGGGGTGAGCCGTTGGAGACCCCACCTTATCTTGATAGAAAAGTTTTACGAGCCGGGGATCCTCCAAGAACATTGGAGATGATTACCTGTGAAGAGTTTGGTCCTCCCCCGCTCCTTATTGACCAGTCTGAAGTAAAGGAGCGGGAGAGGGCCACAACTGTCACAATGCTGAAACTATCAGCAACCCAAGTAGAAACTCTAAGAACCAAAGCTAACCAACATAAGAAAAGTGAGACGAGTCGTGGTTACACTCGTTACGAGGCTATAAGCGCACACATATGGCGAACATCATGCAAAGCGCGTAACCACAAACCCGAACAACCAACCACATTAGCCTTTTGTGTCGATGTCCGAAGCAAAATGAGGCCTCCACTGCCACAAAAGTACTTTGGCAATGCTATCGTGAACGTTATTGCCACCGGATGTTCGGGTGACATCATTTCAAAACCTTTAGGATACGTTTCGGGTAAAATACGGGACGTGATCAACAAAGTAGACGATGCATACGTGAACTCGGTGATCGACTTTTTGAAGAATCAAGATGACTTGTCACACTTCCGGGAGTTGATACCAACAGATGGTGATGAAGGCCCCTTTTTTGGGAACCCAAATGCTGGTGTGATCAGTTGGTTATCGTTACCGATGTACGGTGCGGATTTCGGTTGGGGGAAGGAGGTTCATATGGGTCCAGGAACACATGAATCTGATGGTGATTCTTTGATTCTTCAAGGGAAAGATGGAGATGGTTCAGTTGTTGTTGCATTGTGTTTGCAGGTGAGGCATATGGAGGAATTTAAGAAGGTATTCTACCAGGATATTGATATGAAATGAACAAACATTACAAGAAAATAAATGATGTTAATTAGCAGCATATTATGTATTTTGGGCACCTCATATGATGACAGTATGATAGTATGTTATTAACATATTAATAATCATTGGTTACAATTTGTACCATGATATTATGTTATTAACATATTAATAATCATTGGTTACAATTTGTACCATATATGCATGATACAATTTGTATCATGGTATATCATGTAACTTACAAATCAACTAAGACAGCAAGCATATATACCATGATATTTTCGACTGAAACCATTACAAATCGACAAGCATATTATTTTCATGATTCAGAGTCTACAAAATTATAAACTATATTAAAATACAAAAATAAATATAAGAAAAAAATAATAATAATAAAAACAAATTATATGACGAAACCATGATATCCGCGTTCTGCGCAACGTGTTCCACGAGATCGAATCTAAGTCTAAAATGTGTGTTCTTATCGCGCAACTCCAAAATTGTATTTTCATTCTGAACGGATTCATCGATGGAGGGGTGGGGTGGGGGTGTAACGGTCAAAAACCGACCGTTTGGAAACGGTCAAAAGTGGTGATGGGTGTGGTCGGCACGTTATGTAGTCGCCATGTGGTGTGCGTTTTGTGCGACGTAGGAGACAAGCGGCGGTGTTGCCACACGGCACTGGCCCCCGCCACGTGCTTTTGGCATTTATGCCCCCACCACCATTATGTAAATTACTTTTCCATTTGCTATATTATGTGTATTTGGATAACCATTTGGCTAAGAGATATATCAAGGACCTTTGGGGCCATAAAGGTTAAAGTGATATTTGCATTTAGGGTTGCATCATAGTCATGGTAATATTAGGATCTCATTGCATTTAGTTAATCATGATCATGGTAATATTAGGTATGCATCAATAAAAAGGTAACACCTCCGTAGCTTCGAGAAAGATTTTGAGAATAATATGAAAAATGATATTACCCTTTATTATGCTAATCGTATGTTTAGTGTACAAATAGATTGATAGTAATAAATAGACGAATGTGTTCCGTTATGTTAGTGCCCTTTGTTCTTGGGTTTACAAGGATAAAACACCTAATAGTCATGTATGCCTAATGCTGATCTGATCACATAAGGAGACTGAGACCTAGCAAAAATAGGTTGAGAGCCGAGTCCAAATGAAAACAAAAAAAAAGAAGAAAAAAACAAAAAAAAAACAAAAAAAAAAGAAAAAAAAAGAAAAGAAAAGAAGAAAAGAAAAGAAAAGAAAAGAAAAAGAAGTTAGTTATATGACAAATAAGCCGCAATAATGGCAAAATTATTTGTGATCTCGTGTGGTGAAAAATTGACCACTTGCTCTCTATAGTCCTTGAGGTTAGGAAGGTTTCCACCGTGTGAAGAAAAGTGTTGGCACACTTAAATGATTAATTTAACATGGATTAATTGATATGAAACGATAAAACCGGAACTTAAGGGTTAGAGGATCATAACTAGCAAATTGGGCACATTTGTTTGTAAAAATCTTGAAAGCCCAATTTATCCACGAAAACTGAAAATTAGCATAATAAGATGATTTCATGCTCATATTTCTTACGCAGGGCTAAAATTGATATTGCCAATATCCTAATTATATAACTATCTGTTCTTTTTTCACTTCCCGGGTTATTCCTAGTCTTGACTTCCTTGAGGACAAGGAAATGTTTAAGCTTGGGGAGATTTGTTAGTTATATTTTTAGTCATAAATTACAGTAATTTTAGGGTATATTTCAGCATATATTTTGCATTAGTTGCATGCATTTTTTATTTGTTTTATAAAATAGTAGTTTTTGTGGGATGAAATCTAATTTTATATATTTTTGGTTTTGAAGGTTAATTAAATTGCTGAAAAAGAAAAAGAGGAGTTTAAAAAGGGAATATCATCAAGTTTGAAAACTCTTAATGGTTCATAAAGCATCCAATTTAAAACCCTAGAAAGGAGAGTTTGTTGAAGCAAATAAGGAGGATAAATAGGACTGTAAATTAATTAAAAGTAGGCATCTTGGAGCATCTTGGGAGGATTTTATTGAAGAATCAAGTTTATCAAGCAAGAAAACCTGTAACAAATTGGTTCTTTTTGTTGAATTCTTAAGATTAAAGACACTTAATCATTCGTATTTTTGTTTCTTCAGTTTATTTTTATTTCAGATTTGATTGATCTAGCCGTCATGTCCGGCTAGAACAATTTTGATTTCAACATTAAGGTTTAATTTCTTTGATATTGGTTTGAACTTATGTGAAACGTTTATGAGATGTTTTATTTTAATAGTTTGTTTGTTTGATTCTTGATCTTAAACCCGGATCTAATCCGGTATATTAGATTGTTGATAAAATTGGCCACTTTATTAATTTCTCTAATAAAGTTCTTCAAGACTTAAAACCCTAATCAAGTTTTGATTTTTGATATAAGGAACAATTAACGGTTTGAGTTTGTCTATGAATTCATTCTCGTTATAGAATCACACAATCTAGTTAAGCATACCGAACGGCTTGTATTTTTAATTATAATCGATACTTCTATCGTTGCAACCCGCACACTAAGATCCGAACGGCGTGAGCTTAGAGTAGCGGGTTGGCTCCAATCAACGAACTGCGATTGATTGGACATTAGATAGAGGGGATATCCGAACGGCGTGATGTCTAGTGTCGATTCAAATCATTAATTGAAAAATTGTCATTGCACCGTAATCGTTAATGATCGTAAGCCAAATCAAATCAAGAAATTGCCTTAGTGTTGGAATTAGTTTTTATATTCGAATTTACTTCACCATTTAATTAACGTTTTTAGTAATACCTTTTTATAATTAAAAAATACAAAAAATGTCAATTTTCGTTTTTCCAGCAGAACTTTAACACGGCCGCGTGAAATTTCCTTTACAGTTTGACACGGTCGTGTCAGCTCACTGAAATTTTTACCTACTTTTTGCAATTTACTTTTAGTTTTAGTTTTTAGTTAAACCCCCACCTTCCTTAGCCGATAATCAATCAAAGGAACTATGTTAAAACGTTTTTGGTTTAAAATAATTGACACGTATCCCTGTGGACACGAACCCTACTTCCGCTCATACTATTCTTAGTGTGTGTGACGGTAGATTCACATTATAATATTTCATTTGCTGGATTCGACACCCCACATGTACACAAAAAACTTAACAACTCTAAGAATACCTAGTTGACCCGTTGGTGACATATTAGTTGAGATATTGATTAATCAAGCGTAACAACTTAACATACATGAATACCATACATATTATCCACGCGTATCACATTATCAACCCAAGTCTACCAAAATCATCATACAACATTAGATCATCATACAACTCATGCAAATCTCAACAACCAACATATTCAACACAAATATAAATACATCACAACCAATAATTCATGCATGGAGTCTAATCATATACTACATGCCATGTGAAGCCACTCACGACTTCACATCCTAAACCCTGCCAATCCTACTAAGTAGGGGCCTTAGAGTCGCACGCGTGTATGACAATCATAATCACATTCATCAACCAGGTTCATTCCAACCAACATACACAACAATGATCAATTCCAAATCCAAACATGATCTCCTAATCACTAACCACAATTCAACATCATGTATGATCACCAAAATCTAGATTCCTTACATGACCAACAAAGCATCCATACAACTTAATCAACACATTCTATCACACTAGACATCATCAACAATCATTCTAACATGATCCTAACATCATAAACATGCCCAAATCATCATATCCAATGTTCTACAAAAATAAAGTTTTCCTTTTGGGAAAGTAACACCCAAAAGCAATCTAGCATCCAATTCAATTATAATTTCATCAACTTTATACCTAATCAAGTTCATAACATTCATTCTAACATGATAATCATCACCAAATCATCAAAATTCCCAATCACCATACCTAAAAGTTTCTACTTTTAGTAAGTTATGATCAACACCTCAAACTCATGGATTTTCTTGCACAATTCAATTAAATTAACATCCGAGCATTGTATCTAACATCATAACATCATCAAATCATGAATTCTAAGAACAAAAAGTTTCCTCTTAAGGCAATGTATGAAGTAGATGATCAATCCACAGATTTCTTGCATAATCAACATAATCTAGCATTCATACAACCTAACTATCATCATATTAACATCTAACAATCATCAATTTCATATTTTCATCACAAATTCATGGATTAGGGTTCATCAAGAACAACCACATGAAAACTAGTTAAAACTAACCTTTAGATGTGTAGAAGTCAACAATTGAACTTGTAAAACACCTTGTAATCACTTGAATCACTCAAAATCCGAATGTTTGTGTGTGTTGAAGCTTGAGGATGGGTTTGCGGCCGAATGAGGGGTTTGGGGGCTAGGGTTGGGTTGATTTTTGTAATATTTGGTTTTAGAATAATTACAAAGTGACCCCTTTAATTATATTTTATAAAAACCAATCTTTTCAAAACTTTTTAAATTATTTTAACAACAAATTATAAGTATTATTAACCAATAATAATCATCAACATTTACAATAAGTCTCACACACATGAATTATATATAACAAGTTGTCACGTTATCACGTAAAATTTACAAAATTAATATTTAAAATTCTATAAATTCATGAATCACATAATCACAACTAATAACCAACATTATTAATTAGATTATCATTGTTTATCATAGATTATTATTATTATTAAGTCACCAACGTTCAACGACAACTAGTGTGTGCTCACGACATGTGTATGCAAGACCTAACGGAACTAACGGAGTTTGGTAACGGAAAATTACCGGATGTCACATTATCCCCATGTTGAAAGAATTTTCGTCCCGAAAATTGCGTTACATGGTTGTGCTACATCTCTGGTTTACTGCATTGGCATAACGAAATCGAGTGAGTTGTCACATCATCCCCATGTTGAAAGAAATTTCGTCCCCAAATTTAATCAGTACCTTCCCCAACCGTCGTTGTCGTTTCAAACAGATGAGGATACTTAAGCTTCATTTGATCCTCACGTTCCCACATGAATTCCGGTCCATGTCTTGAGTTCCAACGAACTTTGACTAGAGGTATCTTACTTTGCTTAAGAGTCTTGACCTCACGATCCATGACTTCTACTGGTTCTTCAACAAAACGGAGTTGATCATCTACTTGCACTTCCTCGAGTGGTACAACCACTGTCTCGTTAGACAAACACTTTTTCAGATTCGAGACGTGAAATACATTGTGAACACTACTCAGTGAATCAGGCAGGTCCAATCGATACGCCACCGGACCTATTCTTTCCAGAATCTCAAACGGTCCAACGTATCTCGGATTAAGCTTGCCTCTTTTGCCAAACTGAATCACACCTTTCCACGGTGAGACTTTTAGCAAACTTTATCACCGACTTGAAAATCCAAGGGTTTCCGTCTCTTGTCCGCATAGCTCTTTTGTCGGTCTCGCGTTGCAGCCATACGGTTTCGTATCTATACAATCTTCTCAGTAGTCTCGTGTACCAACTCAAGGCTTGTCAACTGACTATCACTAACTTCCGCCCAACAAACGGGTGATCTACATTTTTGCCCATACAACGCCTCAAAGGGTGATGCCTTGATGCTAGTGTGATAACTATTGTTGTATGAAAACTCCACCGACGGTAGATGAACTTCCCAATTATTTCCAAAAACAATCACGCAAGCACGTAACATGTCTTCCAAGGTTTGAATAGTACGCTCACTTTGTCCATCGGTCTGCGGATGATATGCAGTACTCATATCCAAGCGCGTACCCAAAATTTCTGTAACGACTGCCAGAAATGAGATGTGAAACGAGTATTACGATCAGAAATAATCGAGATCGTACACCATGTCTCGAAACGACCACCTTCAGATAAATTCTAGTTAACTTGTCCATTTTGTTAGTCTCCTTGATCGCCAAGAAGTGAGCTGACTTAGTCAGCCGATCCACGATCACCTATATCGTGTCACAACCACTAGGAGTCCTGGGTAATTTAGTAATGAAATCCATGGAAATCTGTTCCCACTTCCACAAAGGAATCTCAGGTCGTTGTAGTAACCTAGATGGCTTCTGATATTCCACTTTAACCTTCGAACAGGTTAGACACTTGCTCACATACGTTGCTACATCTGCTTTCATATTAGGCCACCAATAGTGCGCCTTCAAGTCATGATACATTTTATCACTACCCGGGTGTATAGAGTATTTAGACTTATGTGTTTCACTCATTACCAAGTCTGTTAGATTCCCATGCAAAGGTACCCAAAGTCTATCCATGAAATACCAGATTTCATCGGATTTGACTTCCAACTGTTTGTCCATCCCACGTAAAGATTCGGTGCCAACGTTTTCCACTTTCAATGCTTCAGTTTGAGCTTCCTTGATTTGTTCAGGCAAGTGAATGCTAATCGTAAGCTGCAAAGCTCGCACTCACTGGGGCTTAGCAGTTTCCTTTCTACTCAAGGCATCAGCAACTACATTCGCCTTTCATGGGTGATATTTAATAGCACAATCATAATCGTTTAGCAACTCCACCCAGCATTGCTGTCTCATATTCAGCTCTTTCTGCTCAAAGATATGCTGAAGACTCTTGTGATCGGTGTAAATAGTGCATTTGGTACCGTACAAGTAATGTCTCCAGATCTTCAAGGTAAATACCACTACACCTAACTCCAAGTCATGAGTAGTGTAATTTTTTTCGTGTACCTTCAGTTGTCGCGAGGCATAAGCTAGTACCTTGTCACGTTGCATCAGGACACAACCAAGTCCTTGGATAGAAGCATCACAATAAACCACAAAATCATCACTTCCTTCAGGTAATGCTAATATCGGCGCGCTACAGAGTTTCTGCTTCAACAACTGAAAGGCTGCTTCTTGACTCTCACCCCATTTATAAGTTGTTCCTTTATGGGTCAAGGCTGTGAGAGGTTGAGCAATTTTAGAAAATCCCTCGATGAAACGTCGATAGTACCCATCCAGTCCAAGAAATTGCCTTATCTCACTAGGCGTCTTGGGTACCGACCAGTTCTTTATAGCCTCAATTTTCGTAGGATCCACATAAATTCCCTTCTCGTTAACAATGTGACCTAAGAATTGCACCTCACGAATCAAGAAATCACACTTAGAAAACTTAGCGTACAACTGTTCCTTTCTAAGTAGTTCCAAGATCAAACGTATGTGCTCCTCGTGTTCTTCCTTGGTCTTAGAATAGATCAAGATGTCTTCGATAAACACAATAACAAACTGATCGAGATAAGGTTTGCACACACGATTCATGAGATCCTTGAACACTGCTGGTGCATTTGTCAACCCAAAAGGCATGACCAAGAACTCATAATGGCCATAACGAGTACAGAATGCAGTTTTGGAGATGTATTCTTCTCGAACTCTTAGTTGGTGATAACCAGACCTCAAATCAATCTTCGAGTAATAGCTTGATCCTTGAAGCTGATCAAACAAGTCGTCAATACAAGGTAAAGGGTACAGTTCTTGACTGTGACTTTGTTCAACCCCCTGTAGTCGATGCACATTCGGAAAGTGCCATCTTTCTTCTTAACAAAGAGACCAGGTGCTCCCCACGGTGATGAGTTCGGTCAAATAAACCCTTTATCCAACAACTCTTGGAGTTGTGTAGATAGTTCCTGCAGTTCGTTCTGTGCCAACCGGTAAGGTGCTCGCGCAATCGGAGCAGCTCCGGGAGTTAAATCGATCTGAAACTCAACTTGATGATGAGGTGGTAGTCCAGGTAGATCCTCTGGAAACACCTCTGGAAAGTCACAAACCACCGGAATATCTTCTATCTTCTTTTCCTCTTGTTGCTTGTCAGAGACGATAGCTAATATGGCTAAGTGACCCTTGCGTACCCACTTCTGAGCCTTCATGAATGATATGATGCCTATCACAACACCACTCTGAGCCTTCAAGTTATATTTATCCGCACAGAGAGGATTCTCATGCTTAGGGGGAATCCATGTATAGAGAAATTAAAGACGCAATCAGAAAGTGATGATGTGAGCTGTTTTCTAATGATTAATCTGAGTGCATGCTGATCTGTTTGAGATTCTCAGTTGTGGATTGGAACCTTCTACCTTTTGCCCAATACACCGTATGAAGACTCCAGGAGAGCACAATGTCTAAATATTGGGATATGCTGAATTTGAGGGGGGAATTTCTGTAGGTGTTAATGTTAATCAGGTTAGCCTGTGTGAAGATTAGAGCAATGCAAAACTGTTCATGTCATTATTTGGAAAAAACAGTCATATGGGGAATCTTGCTACTATGATGGTGTTCTGCAAAGTAAACGAAAGCTATTGTGCCTAAATTCATTTTCAGGGATACTGTAGCAACCTGACAGATCAACAACGTTGGCTAATATGGTTTTTCGTTTGATTCTATTGGAAACCAGAGCAAAGATTGACTGAAGATTGTAAGAGGTGTTAACTACTATTTGCAAGCAACGTCCAAGGGGGAATTTGTTGGAGCATATATTGTCATATATAGTGTGTCTGTCGCTTGACGAATAGTCTAGGCTTAATGTAATACACCTGATATGTTGTAAACACATGAAACTGAGTCATTCACAGGAGCATATGTGAATGAGACTCAGTCGTACGACTGAGCCATGCTAATGGACCAGTCGTGCGACTGAGAGATGCTATTGGGCCATTCGTAAGACTGAACCATAAGTATGGTCCAGTCGTACGATTGAACCATACGCATGGTCTAGTCGTACGATTGAACCATACGTATGGTCCAATCGTACGAATGGGCCCAGTCACATCTGATATGGGCTGAGGCCTATAAATACCAGTTTCGTTGTGTAGAGAGTTAAGGGTTTTGAGAGGGTGCCCGGGGCCTAGGTGCTGCCGGATGAGAGGGGAGATCATGCTCGATCTCCCCTTTCCAAAAGTCATGATTTTTATGTTTAACGAGCTTGTAATTATTAGGTTTTATCAATGAAACCATTGTATTCTTGTTCGTGCTCTTGTTTGTCTTTTGGTTTTTCTTTTCCTTCTGTCAAGAACACGCTCGGATGTCAACCGATCCAGCGCCTTCACAATTGGTATCAGAGCCGGTTACTGCTAGAATGATCTAACAATCATTCTAGCAACCCGAGCTCTTGATTTCTGGATCTATTTCATGTTCTTTGACGTTAAACCCACTTCGTGTTTCTTCGTGTTTTGCTCAGATCTTGTTAGGTGTGTTGTTTCTATGTAAAAATCGAACTCGAAACCACGTTCTTATCACCCTTGCGAATCTGGTGATGTCTATTTTGTTTCGGTTCATGTAAAATTCATCAGGTTAGGGTTGTTGGCAGCCATGGCCGCTGCAGATCTGAAAATCTGTGTGCAGATCCGCTCATGCGACTGAACCATGAGTATGGACCATTCGTACGACTGGACCATGCTAATGGACCATTCGTACGACTGGACCATGCGACTGGACCAATCGTATGTTCAGTAGTGCGACTGGACCAGTCGTATGTTCAATCGCACGACTGAGCCATCCGCATTTGTCTAATCGCACGATTGACTCATCCGCATTTGTCCAATCGCACGACTGACTCATCCGCATTTGTCCAATCGCACGAGTGACTCATCCGCATTTGTCCAGTCGCACGAATATATCATTCGTATCATCCATTCACACGAATGTGATATTTGTCCTCCATGTCATACGAATGAATGGTGTTCCAGACCAAAAATAAAGTGTTTGGAACTGCCACTTGCACAGATTTTGGATGAGCAAAGCACATTCATCTTGAGGTTCTTTTGTAATAAGTTCGATGGATACCCCATTATTCGTTGGACTTCCAGAATAGATGAATGTAGTTAGAACACGAAAAAGAGTAGAGAAGATGTCAGCAGTCGGTGCTGATTTTGTGGGGTAGTCAGGAGCATCTGACTATTTATGGGCCAATCAAGTTATATTTATCCGCACAGAGAGGATTCTCATGCTTAGGGGGAATCCATGTATAGAGAAATTGAAGACGCAATCAGAAAGTGATGATGTGAGCTGGTTTCTGATGATTAATCTGAGTGCATGCTGATCTGTTTGAGATTGTCAGCTGTGGATTGGAACCTTCTACCTTTTGCCCAATACACCGTATGAAGACGCCAGGAGAGCATAATGTCTATATATTGGGATATGCTGAATTTGAGGGGGAATTTCTGCAGGTGTTAATGTTAATCAGGTTAGCCTGTGTGAAGATTGGAGCAATGAAAAACTGTTCATGTCATTATCTGGAAAAATCAGTCATATGGGGAATCTTGCTGCTATGATGGTGTTCTGCAAAGTAAAAGAAAACTATTATGCCTAATTTATTTTCAGGGGTACTGTAGCAACCTGACAGATCAACAACGTTGGCTAATATGGTTTTTCGTTTGATTCTATTGGAAACCAGAGCAAAGATTGACTGAAGATTGTAAAAGGTGTTATCTACTATTCGCAAGCAACGTCCAAGGGGGAATTTGTTGGAGCATATATTGTCATATATAGTGTGTCCGTCACTTGACGAATAGTCTAGGCTTAATGTAATACACCTGATATGTTGTAAACACATGAAACTGAGTCATTCGCAGGAGCATATGTGAATGAGACTCAGTCGTACGACTGAGCCATGCTAATGGACCAGTCGTGCGACTGAGAGATGCTATTGGGCCATTCGTAATACTGAACCATAAGTATGGTCCAGTCGTACGATTGAACCATACGCATGGTCTAGTCGTACGATTGAACCATACGTATGGTCCAATCGTACGAATGGGCCCAGTCACATCTGATATGGGCTGAGGCCTATAAATACCAGTTTCGTTGTGTAGAGAGTTAAGGGTTTTGAGAGGGTGCCCGGGGCCTAGGTGCTGCCGGATGAGAGGGGAGATCATGCTCGATCTCCCCTTGCCAAAAGTCGTGATTTTTATGTTTAACGAGCTTGTAATCATTAGGTTTTATCAATGAAACCATTTTATTCTTGTTCGTGCTCTTGTTTGTCTTTTGGTTTTTCTTTTCCTTCTGTCAAGAACACGCTCGGATGTCAACCGATCCAGCGCCTTCACAACCATGATCAAAATACGGAGAATATGACTATGATTCATGTGGGTAGCAGAATTGTATTTGATAAAGAATAATAACTAACACAACTTATTTATCACCATAAACAAGGTACAACGACCACTATGATTTTTAGTAAGCAACTTCTCTCATTATTGTTAGGCTTGGCTAGCTGCGGCTGCGTTAAATGCACGAGAGGCGGTGAAGGTGCAATAGGACTGACCACCATAGGAAGACAAGACGAAGTTGTATCATGTTGATCTTATTCAACGCCAGTCCTTTAAAATCGTTACACAAAAATTAACGCAACTTCTTCATCCCTATAAATGAGATACTACCACTACTACGATTTGTGGTAAACCTATTTTCTCATTCTTGTTAGGCTTGGCTGGCTGCGGCGGCTTTAGATGCATGAGAGGCCGCAGAGGTACAAGTAGACTGACCATCGTAGGAAGACGAGCCAGAGAAGAAAGCAGAACCGGGGAAGCATATTCATCTTATTCAACGTCAATCCTGTAAAAACCGCCACACAAGTATAATCATATGGAACTGATTACCGTGAGTGTTAAATATCAATGTTTACCGTGAGTACATGATATATCAATTTGTTTGTATAGAAAAGATGATGATTTAAAAAACGTATTATCTAAACATATACACACTAATATATACGATATTTTTCTATACTCTACCACATGCCTGATATCATGATCAAAATACAGAGAATATTATGATAATTTGATGTGTATAGCTGAAGAGTATTTGAAATAAACTAATTATTAACACAACTTATTTAACCCTATAAATAAAGTGATACCATTACTATTATTTTTGGTAAGCCATTTCTACCATACTTGTAAGCCTTAGTTTGCAGAGGTGGCGGTAAATGCGCGAGAGGCCGCGGAAGTGCAAATATCTATGCTGGGGAAGTACAACTTATTTATCCGAATAAATAAAATGCTATGGAGAAGATGATATATCATTTGTTACCGTGAATTCATGATATATAAAGTTGCTTGTATAGAGAAGATGATTATTTTATGAACTTGTTATCTATATATACACACACAAATATACATACGATTCTCTCTACTCTACCAAATGCCTGATACCATCATCAAAATACAGAGAATATGATGATGATTTGAAGTGGATAGGTGAAGACTTTTTTATAAACACCAATAATTAACACAACTTATTTATCCTTATAAATAAGATAACCACTACTAAGATTTGTGATAAGCCTATTCTCTCATTTTTGTTACTCTTGGCTGGATGCGGTGGCATTAGATGCGTGAGAGGCCGTGGAGGTAGAAGTAGACTGACCACCATAGGAAGATGAGTCAGAGGTGAAAGCAGAAACGTGGAAGCATGTTCATCTTATTCAACGATAATCCTATAAAAACCGCCACACAAGTAAAATCATATGGAACTTATTACCGTTATTGTTAAATATCAATGTTAACCGTAAGTACATGATATATCAATTTGTATGTATAGAAAAGATTATGATTTAAAAAAACGTATTATCTAAACATATACACACTAATATATATGATATTTTTCTATACTTTACCAAAATGCCTGATATCATGATCAAAATACGAAGAATATGATATAGGCTAATTATTAACACAACTAATTTATCCCAATAAGGAAAGTGATACCACTACTATTATTTTTAGTAAGCCACTTCTACCATACTTGTTAGCCTTAGTTTGCGATGGTGGTGGTAAATGCGCGAGAGGCCGCGGAAGTGCGAGAGGACTTACCACCATAGGCAGGAGAACCAGAGGTGAAAGTAAAACCGGGGAAGCTTGATCATCTTATTCAGTGATAGTCCTTTAAAACCGTCACACAATTATGATCATATGGAACAGACTACTGTGACTGTTAGATATCTACGCTTACCATGAGTTCATGATATATCAACTTGCTAGTGTGGAGAATATAATGATTTGATGAACATGTTATCTATATATATACACATAAATATACAGATGGTACTCTATACTCTACAACATGCCTGATACCATGATCAAAATACGAAAAACATAACGATAATATCATGTGGATAGCTAAAAAGTATTTGATAAAGACTAATAATTAACACAACTTATTTATCCGCATAAATGGAGAAGATAATATATCAATTCTTAATGTGCATCCATGATATTTCAAGTTGCTTGTATGGAGAAGATGATGATTTGATGAACTTGTTATCTATATATACACACATAAATATACATACGGTTCTCTCTATACTCTAACACATGTCTGATACCTTTATCAAAATATAGAGAATATGATGATGATTTGAAGCAGATAGGCGAAGATTAACACAACTTATTCATTTTTATAAATAAGATGCTACAACTACTATGATTTGTGGTAAGTCTATTCTCTCATTTTTGTTAGCTTCGGATGGCTGTGGCGCCGTTAGATGCGTGAGTGGCCGTGGAGGTACAAGTAGACCGACCACCATAGGAATACAAGCCAGAGGTGAAAGTAGAACCGGGGAAGCATGTTCATCTTATTCAACGTCAATCCTGTAAAAACCGCAACACAAGTATAATCATATGGAACTGATTACCGTGAGTGTTAAATATAAATTTTTATAGTAAGTACATGATATATCAATTTGTTTGTATAGAAAAGATGATGATTTAAAAAACGTATTATCTAAAAATTTACATACTAATATATTTGATATTTTTCTATACTTTACCAAAATGCCTGATATCATTATCAAAATACGGAGAATATTATGATGATTTGATGTGTATAGCATATTAGTATTTGATATAGGCTACTTATTAACACAACTTATTTATCCCTATAAATAAAATGATACAACTACTATTATTTTTGGTAAGCCATTTCTACCATACTTGTAAGGCTTAGTTTGCGGCGGTGGCGGTAAATGCGCGAGAGGCCGCGGAAGTGCAAGAGGACTTACCACCATAGGCAGGAGAACCGGATGAGAAAGTAAAACCGGGGAAGCTTGATCATCTTATTCAGTGATAGTCCTTTAAAACTGTCACACAATTATGATCATATGGAACGGATTACTGTGAGTGTTAAATATCTATGCTTACCATGAGTTCATGATATATCAAGTTGCTAGTATGAAGAATATAATAATTTGATGACCATGTTATCTATATATATACATATAAATATACATATGGTCATCTCTATACTCTACAACATGCCTGATACCATGATCAAAATACGAAAAATATAACGATAATATCATGTGGATAGCCAAAGAGTATTTTATAAACACCAATAATTAACACAACTTATTTATCCGCATAAATAAAATGCTATGGAAAAGATGATATATCAATTTTTACCGTGAATCCATGATATATCAAGTTGCTTGTATAGAGAAGATGATGATTTAATGAACTTGTTATCAATATATACACACACAAATATACATATGGTTCTCTCTATACTCTAACACATGTCTAATACCTTTATCAATATACTAAGAATATGACGATAATTTGAAGTGGATAGGCGATAAGTTTTTTATAAACACCAATAATTAAGACAGCTTATTCATCCTTATAAATAAGATGCTACCACTACTATGATTTGTGGTAAGCCTATTCTCCCATTTTTGTTAGCCTTGGTTGGTTGTGGTGCCATTAGATGCGTGAGAGGCCTTGGAGGTACAAGTAGACTGACCACCATAGGAATACGAGCCAGAGGTGAAAGCAGAAACGGGGAAGCATGTTTTCATCTTATTCAACGTCAATCCCGTAAAAACCACCACACAAGTATAATCATCTCAAAATGATTACCGTGAGTGTTAAATATCAATGTCTACTGTGAGTACATAATATATCAATATGTTTGTTTAGAAAAGATGATTATTTAAAAAACGTATTAATCTAAACATATACACACTAATATATATGATATTTTTCTATACTTTACCAAAATTCCTAATAACATGATCAAAATACGGAGAATATTATGATGATTTAATGTGTATAGCTGAAGAGTATTTGATATAGGCTATTTATTAACACAACTTATTTATCCTTATAATAAAAGTGATACCACTATTATTATTTTTAGTAAGCCATTTCTACCATACTTGTTAGCCTTAATTTGCAACGGTGGCGGTAAATGCACGAGAGGCCGCAGAAGTGCAAGAGGACTTACC